>JAQZBX010001004.1:0-91155 GCA_029593785.1 Cabassous unicinctus | reverse complement strand
CAACAGAAACAACTAGGTTGTGCAAAAGCACCTCCTTCAGCTTTGCAATGTACAATAGTTGTCTGCTTTGATCTCCTAGTCCAGAAGAACAAAAGAGACTGTAATTTCTAGCAATATTAATTGTGGTCACTGCCTTTAATTGAAAGGCTTCTCTCATCCACATAACCCCAGATATCTAATATCCATTAAACAAGCCATCAATTAGCTCATCCCTGTCTAATTATTCTAAGAGTAAGTGTCCCCACCCCCCCTTTTTTCAATGAATCATTGATTTAAATATCAAACAAGTATTGCCAGACATGGCATCTAGAATGCCAATGAGTTTGTGTGTGTGTGTGTGTGTGTGTGTGTGTGTGTGAAATAGAGAAAAACTTCTTATTCTGCTTCTATTTCTTAATATGTTCTCTTGTTAAAGACCACAATTCAAGACCCTGGTTGTGATGAAGTTGGCAGCATTTCATGTGAATGGATAAATCTTCTCTCAGGATTGCTGGAATAATAGTTGGCATTTTCACAGGCAGATGATGAAAATATTAAGAAGTAATGATATTTTCAACAAAGCAACACAATCAGATATATTGTCAAGTGTAACACTTGCTCAGTCTATGCATCTGGTAACATGATTACCACCCATGTGAAGTTTTGCTTGGCAAAGACATTTTTCAAAACTATTGATAACTTCTGCAGTTTCCAAAAGGAGCCCAATACTAGAATTTCTTCTCTAATGAAATTAGTTGGCCTGGAATAACTTTCACTCAGTATTTCATATGGCTGTCTCTTTTGATGACTTAAGTCTTAGGTTAAATGTCACCTCCTCAAAGAGACCTCTCTTATCTACCTAGTCTAACATTACCATCCCTTTTACTCTCTTTCACATTCTTTTTTTTTTTTTTCATAGCTTTTATGATCCAAATATTCCTTACTTACTTGTTTACTGGTTTACTGTCAGTCTCCCCACTTCTAGAATGTAAGCTCCAAAAGAACAAGGACATGGCTTACTAACCTATTTTCCTTGTACCTAGAATAGCACTTGGAAAAGAGTTACCAATGCATAGTTGATGAGTAAATGAAAGAATCACATGAACACTAGAAACTGGACTAAGGGTCAAATAGTTGTATTTGCAAGCAAAATAACTTAACTATCAATTCCTTGCATTGCTTCAAAAATATTAAAAGAAATGCAATTCTGGAATTGTTTAATCAATTAAGAAAGATACCATTTTAGGTTTCTTTCTCAGCTCTAAGCCATGAGATACTGACCATTTTCCAGGACTCTAGGCTTCAATAAGAATTTTCCAACTATGTGTGTCCTGTGTTTAATCATGTGATCAGCAATCTTGCATAGTGCTTTTATGTTGGAGCAAATCTAAGTTTTGCCAAAGCTCCAGCCTTATGTCATTCTTCATACAAACCTATCCACGTTATTTGAGGCATTTTCAGAATGGACAAAAGTAAGGTACTCTTTAATCTCTGCTTTGTATTTCCACTAGCAAGAACCTTGTGACACAGGATACATTGTGGCTTTCAGGTCTCGTCACAGCTGATGGTAAAAGTAAAATGAAAACAATTAAGCTTTACTCTATTTCTTTGCTTTCCCTTGACATTTTCCAATTTAAGCTGGGCTTGATGCAAGCATAGGCAGATGTCCATAATCAAAATGGTAGAGGATATTTTCTTTAATGCCTTCAAATGGGAAAGTATGTTAACCTTATAACACACTAGCAATGATGATTATACCTTATTTCACCACATCCTACACCTCTCCTGGCTCATAGGATTTCATGCTCGCTGTCATCATGATTGTGTTTCCCTCCCCTTTCCAGATTCTCTAACTTTCATTCCTTACTACAGGACTCACCTATTCCTTGTGCTAACATGAGATAGAGTAGGTTGAAATGTTCCTAAGGCCCAAGGTCAGATTTCACAACATTGGTAATTCTTGCACAGTAGGAAAAGTAGGTTTTGGTGAAAGATCAAGGAGAGTTTATTGCTTCTCAGAAAATAATTTTTCTACAGATACCTGGTTTTCATTTTACTCAGTGACAGCACTTCTCAAAGAGGTACATTCCATAATAAATGAAACACTTGTGATTGTGTCTGGAGGACAGTTTCATTTTGGGCTTAACAAAAAGAAAGGCCTGGAGAGTATTTCTGGATGAAGGAAGTTGGGTTTTAGGGAACAGTAGTGTTGTTTAATCCTAATCCTGCTGTTGTGAATCTCTTTTGAGCCTTTACTGGTTCTTCCTTTTGGCATTCCCATATAACCACCTTTTAAATCAAGGAAATAATTCCCATGAAAAGGATGAAATTATTTTTTGAGGAATGAATTTTGTTATGTAATTGGCTGAGGGGCATGCATTATTTTAACATCAGAATTAGTGAAGGTTAAAGTGCTGACCCCATTTTTAAAGTCACTTTCTTAGACAAAGAGGCAAGAATCTTGGCTTACTGGTATTTTCCTGGATTACAGGTGTTAAAATATTTACTTTAAATTCTGGATATGACCATCATCTGTGGGTGTGTGATAACACACATTTTTGAGAAAGCTCTGGAGCCAGACTTCTTGGGTTCAATTCCTAGTACAGCTTACTAGCCTGTTGCCTTAAACAAGTTACTTAACCTTTCTATGCCTCAGTTTTCCTATCTATTATGGCAATAATAATTGAGCCTATCTCATAGGGCTGTTATAAAGATGAAATGAGTTAATACACTGCAAAGGTTTAAGATGATGTCTAGCATACTGTAAGCACTTAATAAATATTAGCTACTATCTTCTTATTTATGGATTTTTAGATAGTTCAATGCAGAGCACACTTTTCTCTACTTCCTGAATTACACTTTGAACTGTAGACACCACTGACCTGGACTGGATCTTGGACTGAAGCTCAAGTTATCAAACTGAAGGTATACAATAAGTTTAATCATTAAGTTCAATTGACTGGCTCAAATAGAAACAGAAACAGTTCTAATAGCTGATATCTTCCTGTAATTGTTTTTCAATATTCATGCTGGACTGCACCATCAAGGGAAAGCTTATTAAATTACTTAAGTTTGTTGAAATGTTTAACTAGGTAGTTAATATTAAACAATCTTTACCTTAAATCAAACCTAAACTTTATATATTTTATTCATATGCATCTTTTATTATTTTTTTTCCCAGAAGAAAGTAAACTTTCCTAAACACTGTGCTCTCATTTAAGACTAACCTTTATCCTTTCCCAACTATCTCAAGGTCCTGGTCTGGGACAGATGCCAGGTGCCTGTATTTTAAACTCTCAAAATATCCTAAGCCAGACACTAGGAAGACTCTAGACAGAATTTCTGTGAGAGAAAAATTCTAATTTGGTCTAGTTTAGGAGAAGGAATTTATATTTTTCATCTGAAATTCTTAATAGTATTTTATGTTACTTTCTCAAGTAATATGAAGTGTGAAAGTCATGTATATTCTGCATTTAATTTTCCATGGTGTGTGATAAAGTACTGAAAATAGAGCTAATATTTCCAGAAACATTACTTATTACAATTTTAAAGAATGTGAGGAAATATTGTTATTTTGATATGGGTGGTATAAAAGAAAAATACTGCTATTAAGTATGTTCCAGTGTATGGATCCTCAGACAAAGCAAAGCTGACACTCACTGCCCTGTGGTAAAGGCAGACACTGTGATGAGGGAACAAGAACACTTGACTAGCAGCCAGGAGGCCTGATTCTAGTCCCTGCTTGGCTACTAGTTAATTATTGCCTTGGAACAAATCACTGAACCTTCATGTAGAATGAGGAGGTTGTGCTAAAGAAGAGGTAATGTCACTTTTATGAAACCATAACCCTAAAACGAATTAAGAGATAGAAACAACCTATTTAATCTTGCTGGGTCTGACTTCTGTTAAACATATGATTATTATAGAGGACTGGATGTAGCTCAGCTTGGAAAAGATATCCTCACCCAAAATACAAATGGCAAAGAAGCCAATCAGTAAACATTCATTTAGTATATTCTCTGCATCAGGCACTGTGATACCTGAAGATACAACCCACTTCCCCTGTTTTCAAGGGTGTCAAAATATTTCTTACCTACAAAAAATTGACTCTTGACTTCCAACAAGGCAGACTGGACATGGATAGATCTCCTTCCTGCTTAAAAATATGTAGATTCTATGAAAAATATGACAATAATTCAAATATATAAGCAGGCTTTCTATCTTGAAATGAAATCCCAGGTGGCAGAGATAAAGAGAAAAGTCAATACCCTAATGGTGAAAAGACACCAGCATAAATCCTAGAGGATGGGCAGTTGTGACTTGAATTCACACATGTAACAGGAGGCATGACCTCCATCCTATGTGAAGTGGGAAAGCTGGACCTGAGCCACTGGTCCATACCACCTGGAATCTCAAGGAGCTGCCTGAGCCATGACAAGAGATTAGAAAATCCACCCACTAGGGAAAGGGCTAAATAATTCTATCATCTTGTATTAGAATTCTCCAGAGAAACAGAACTGATGATATAGATATATCTCTAACTATATATATACATATATATAATATATACAAAGTAAATATTATAAGATTTATTATAGGAATTGGCTCACATAACTGTGCAGATAAACAAGTCCAAATTTGGTAGGGCAGGCCACAAGCTGGGAACACCAATGAAGGGTTTCAATAAATTCACCAGGAGATGGAAATTCTTCCTGACTACTGAAATAATCAGTTCTCCCTATTAGGCCTACAACTGATTGGATAAGATTTCTCTCATTGCTGAAGACAATCTCTTTTGCTGATTGTAGATGCAATCAGCCATAAATGGAATCAGCTTACTGATTATTTAAATCCAAGAGATATCCTCACAATAACAATCAGAGCAGTGCTTGCTTGATCAAATTGGACACCATAACCTACACAAATTGCCTCATGAATTTAACCATCATGCGTATGTTCAAGGCCCATTGAGAAGAGGGGGTGGGAAGAAAGTCACTACAATAATTAAAAACCCAGGCTATGGAATTTGAATTTACTCAACCTATATAACACAAAACCCCATGAGAAATAAACTTAAGATTCATTCAAACCCAATACTAATGGTGTCTCAGGACCATAAGAGAAGTAACTATGAAATTTCTCTGAAGAAATATTTTCATGATCAGGATGCATAAACATCCCATTGAAGAAAAAAATAAGATAGAGATGTTTACAATCCAATGTGCAGATGAAACATGATGTAGAGAAATCTGGTGCAATTAAAAGGTTAACCCTCTTAGAACTGGAAATAATAACAAATCTAAAAGAGAATTTAAGGTAAGTATGTTTAAATGATTAAAGGTTAAAAATAATAGGTTAAAATAATAGGATAACAAATCATGATAAAGGATTTAGAAAGGAATAGGGGAATTTGAAAAGGAACCAAATAGTACTTCTTGAATGACTAGTATAGTGATAATGATGAAAAAATTAATGTGTGGGTTAAAAGGAGATTAGTAATCAAAGAAGATAGAACTAATGAAATGGAAAGAAGAGCTGAAGAAATTACCTATAATATAGCAATATAAAGAGTGTTAACTATGAAAATAAGATTAAGAGATTGAACTATAGAAGGCTAATGTGATATACGGTTTACTAGAAATTCCAGAAGAAGAGAATTGAAGGATGACTGAGTCTCAAGAGGGAAAATAAAATAAATCCACATAGAAAAATTAGAAAACACCACCTAAGGAAAATTCAAAAGACAGCTAGAGAAAAAATGAATTACCTAAAAAGGAATACCAATTAGACTTAGAACAAACTTCTCATCAGCAACAAGTTCTATATAAACAGTAGAATAATATCTTCAAAATGATGAGGGAAAGATAACAGTCAAACCAGAATTCCATACTTAAATAAACTGACAATCAAGAATAAGGGCAAAATAAATGCATTTTAAGATAAACACTGGGATATCTGTCACTAAGAGACCCTAGCTGAAAGAAGCATTAAACATCCTATTTCAGAAAGCAGGAAATTATCCTGAAAGAGGGAATATGATGCAAGATATGATGGTAAGCAAAGAAACTGAGGACCTTTTGGTAACTATAAATAGCTGTGGATTGTTTTTACATTTTAAAAGGCTAGTATTAAAAGAGATTTAAAAACAAAGTGGTATTAAAATAGTAGAAAACAGTGATTTTAACATGGGGTGGGAGATACATAAATCAAGGCGGCATGTAAATCTAAAGGTACTCTACAAAGGGTTATAAATAAAACATAGAATTCTACATCCATATAAGAAATAAAGAAAACTGATATACCATAGAAGGTAATAAAATAGGGGGAAAACACAAAATAACATAGTTGAAATAGTAAACGATAAATTTAAATTGATTAAACTTATCCATTTAAGGAAAGACATAGTTGTATTGGATACATTAAAGCAAAACAAGTCTAGACATAAGAAACACTGGATATTTAATGACACACAAAGGTGAAAAGAAAATGACAATAAAGATAATTCCAAGCAAATACTAACTAAACCAAAATAAATCAGAGTTAGCAATATTAATGTCAAAAAAAAAAATAGACTCCAAGACAAAAAGTATTATGAAGGCTAAGATCTCTATTATTCAGTGAAGAAGGAATAATTCAACTAGGAAGAATCAATAATCCTGTACTTGTATGCACCAAATAATACAGATTCAAAATATATAAAGCAAAACTGGGCAAAATTATGGTGATAAACAGAGACCTTATCATGGTAGTTAAGTCTGATACCCTTCTCTGAGAAAACTGATAGGTTACACAGAGAAAATTAATAATGATTTAGAAATTTGAAAAGCACATCTAAAAAAGATCCAGTGGGTTTATCTATTTGGATTTCTACAATATACATTATTTTCAGAAAAAAATTATCAATGAATACCAAATAATCAATGTTCTACAGATTATGTTCTTTGATTATAATGCAATATAATTACTAGGCAATGCATTAAACAACCAAGAAAATCCCTTACATATAGAGAATATTTTAAAAAAATAATTCAGGGAAGCTGATGTATATCAACCATTTGGGCACCTGCTTACCACACAGGAGGTCCCAGGTTCGGGTCCCTGTGACTCCTAAAGAAGACAAGCTAGACACTGCACATGCTGCAATGAGCAGCGAGCAGGTCCACAAGCCATCAGACGCCATAGCCCATGGGGAGCTGACCTGGCTCAGGCCGTTGGGCACTCCCCTCTCATGTGGGAGATCCCAGGTTCAGTACCCAGTGCCTCCTAGAGAAGGCAAGTAAACAATGAGCAGACGGAAAAGAAGACAATCTGGGGGAGGAGGGAGATTTAAAAAAATAAAAATAAAGTAAATAAACAAATCTTTAAAAAATAATTCAAAGAGTAAATCAAATAAAAAATTACAAGGTATTTAAAACAGCAGTGGAAATCCTGTACATCACAACTTGTGTACACAGCTGAAAAAAATACTTGGGGGCTACATTTGTAGCTTTGGGTATGTTACAAAGCAAAACAGATAGAAAATTAGTGATCTAAGCATTCTAACTTTAGAAGTTTAAAAACAGAAAGTAAAATCTAAGAAAGTATGCATTTAGCAATAAGAAAGATAAGAACAAATTACTGGAATGGAAATCAAAGAAGAGCAAAGACAAAAAACCAAAAGCTAACTTTATCCCAGTTAATATGAAAACAGAACAAATGGAAAATTTCTAAATATATATGAAAGACCAAACTTAACTCCAAGAGAAAGTAAAATAACTAAATAGAACTGTAACCCTTAAAATCATTAAATTAGTCATAAAAAGTCTACATACAAATGCTGCATATTGATTACATTGGATATAATAATGTATAAAACATGATGGGAAAGATATAAAACTATCAGAATAGTGTTACCTCTGGGTAGGGAGGAGGAGGAATGTGAATAGAAAGGAGTATAAAGGGGTTTCAGCTTTTTCTATAAAGTTTTATTCTGAAAAAAAGTCTGATGCAGATATAAAGGAAATTTACTATCTTTTAAGTCTGGATAGTGGGTATTTGGGAATGTTATATTATTCTCTCTACGTTGTATATTTGAAATATCTCACAATTTAAAAGAATTGCATATTCCCTCAGGTAAACAGAGAAGTTCATCATAAAACAATTATAATTAAATCTCTACTGTAGCTCTTAAGTTCTTTGAGATCGGGATCTAGTTCTTAATTGTTTTTAAGTGGATTCTAAACTTGGTACTTTCCTTATTGTAGGTGCTTAATAGAGATTTGTGGAATGATGAAAAGAACCAAGGAGAGCCTTTTAGCGTGCCAAAATTTCAAAATTTTCTGCTGGGCAATAGTCAACCAAATTTGTCTTTTGGGAAAAGTGTGTCACATTAGTTCAGAGGGTTCAAGTGCACACCACCACTTTCCTTGAGATTTTGCAGCAAAAACTCCATATGCTTTTATGGTTGTCCTTTCTTTATGTTATTATGTATTTATTGACTGTGAACTTCTATGTGTGAGCGGAGAAAGTTTCAATGAGTCAAGTAGTAAAGGAGTGGGAAAGTCCATCAAGTTTTAAAAATAAAGGCGATGACTTCTGTGTGTCTGGGAAGATAACCCTGGGAGTGACATAAAAGGAATAAATCTCAGGAGCCAAGGGAAATTTTTTTTCCCCTGAAGACCAAAAGAGAATGTCAGTGTGAACTCAGGATATACGGGACACCTGCATAAGCATTGGCTTTTGCCCTGCGACATCTTAAAGTTTCCTGGCCTGACAGCAGGTGGTGATCTTTGACAAATCTTTTCACAGAAGCGCCTCTTTCAACCTTCTCTTGCTGGGCTGCTGAGGGCGGTGATTCAAAGTCGGCTTTGCTGGATAAACTCACTGAAGAGAAACCACTCTGCCCTCTACCACACCTCCCTCTTTCCAGGGAGGATGACCTCTGTTCCCCTCTCAGTTGGCCACAGAGGCACTGGGAATCGAACCCAGAACCTTCTTGTGGTAGGCAGGCACTCAGCCACTTGAGCCACATCTGCTCCCAAAGGTTTTTGTTTTGGCTTCTTCATCTCTCCATCCTTCACCCTCCTGGAAGATGTGCATCACTCTTCTGGTCTGCAGATTCCCAAAGCAGCTCCCTCAGACAGCTTTTTGCCTTTCCTCCATTGTTGTTTTTTTGAGGAGGTACTGGGAACCGAACCTGGAACCTCCCATGTGGGAAGCAGGTGCTCAACTGCTTGAGCCACATCCACTCCCCGGCCATTGTTTTTGTAAGAGAGTTAAGCCCTGCCGACCTACTCCAATGCCGTCTTCCTGGAAGTCAAACTAATGGGTATTTGATATGGACATCTTCAAGGAGTCCACAAACTTATAGAAAGAGTTCTTCCATGTGTCCGTCAATCATATACTCTTTGGCCTCAAATTTGCCTGTTCTGGTCAGGGCCATGCTAGCCTACAGAGGGCCTTTTTAATAGTATGTTGGAAACTGGCTCTCTGGGAGAAACAAAAAATCTCTGATTTGTGGCATTTCTTGATTTCTGTGGTAGAAATACTCCCAGAATTACTGATTAAAAGCTACCATTGTAATGCCACTAAATGTGAAGTTGAGAAGAAGCACAGAATTGGATCTGGGGAGCCAGCAGGCTTCGCTCTGGGTGGAGGAATTAAGAAAGATACCCACTTTGGGCAGACAAATTAGTAAACAGCACCTTTTATGGGCTGACCCACACCTCATGTCTCTCTCTTTTTTAAAAATATATTTTTTATTTGTTTTTGAAGGATGCTTGGATTACATAAAATGCTGCATAAAAGAATGTAACGGATTCCCATGTGCCCCACACCTCCCACTTTTCCCCACATTAGCAGACATGTGTATCTTGAAGAACACAGTTCCCCCTACCTTCACATATGGCATGTTGAGGGGAATGTGAGCAGGATTTTAGGTCCATTTACCTTCTCAACCAGATGACTCTGTGCAGTGCATAATGGCACAAATTTCCACAGTAGCCCTGATTCTGATTCATAACCACTTTGTAGTTGAGCGAAATGGATGGAAGAAAGGAAGAAAAAAACAAAGCAAACAAACAAAGAACAAAGGAGAGGATGGAAAGAGAGAGAGAGGAGATAAGAGTAGGCAGGAAAGAAGGGAGGGAGGGAGGGAGGGAGAGAGAATAAGGGAAAGGAGGACATGGAACATCGATCCCCATTAGACGCTGCAACTGCTTTGTTTGGGTCAACCAACTCCTAATTCTGAAATCAAATAAACTTATTTTTCTATATCCTTCTGCAGAATTTGACACTATTGACCAGGATTCTCCCCCCCGCTCTTTTTTTATTTTTGGTAGGGTTTCCCTTTCCTTGCCCTTCATAGAAGACTCTTGGATCTCTATCTGATTCCTGACTATTTTTTGGTACTTTCCCCTACTATACCTTTCTGTAGTCAGGGTCTAGTCAGAAAACAGAACCAAACTAGTTGCTTTAAAGAGGGAATTTAATAAAGGGTCTTGGTTAAGCAGATATTGAGGATTACCACTGAGGCAACACAGAGATAGTAACTGCAGGAACTCCTAGCATTCCGCTCTTGGTCCTCTGGAATTTGTTCCATACACATTCCCTTGGCGATTTTAATTACCCCATAGCTTCGATTACCAAAGGCTGATGACTGCCACATTCCAACTCCACTCTCTGTCTATTCTAGACTTCATATCCTATGTTCCAATACCTGTTAAGCATATCCAAACGATGTCTGTAAGCATCTAAAATGTAATGTGGCTAACCCTGTTCTGATTTCAATATTCTTTTTTTAATGTTGGAAGTATTTGAAAAATACAAAGATTTCAAGTATTAAATTCAACAAGTTTTTTATAAATGTCTATACTCATGTAGTCACAACATTTCCATCAAACCAGAAAGTTCCCTTCCCGGTCAATTCCTCAGCTACCTTCCCACCTTGGGCAAAAACTGCTCTGGTTTTATCACCATAATACATTTTGCTATCCTTGAATTTCATATAAATAGAATCATACAATATGTCCTCTTCATATATGAATACTTTCTCTCAACATAAAGTGCTTGACCATAATCTGTGTTGTGTTTATTGTTTTGTTTTGTTTTTGCTGAACAATATTCCATGTAATGAATATACCATAATTTGCACAATTTGTTTATTCATTCTCCTGTTCTATTAATGGACTTTTTTTTGCTGGTGGTTTCTTTTTTCCCTTTTTTTTTTTTTCCTACTATGAATAAAACTGTCAGGGTTCAGTTCCCTGGAAGACAAATTCTGAATTACAGGTTTGTGTACAGAAAGGTTTTGGGAAGTGCTGTTGGGATCAATATTTATAGTGGAGTGAAGGATTCAAGTTGCAAGGGTGCATAGATAGAGAAAGTGAACCAAAACACATCTGTTGCTAGGTGGTCCTTCAGAATTGTCTAATAATTATACACTAGTGATTAGTAATAGTAAACTATTGCTGCAGAAGAACTCCAAAATTTAGTAGCTTAAACAACAATACTCATTTATTAGCTTTCATGGGTTTTCTGGATCTGGAATTCAGAAATAGCTTGACTGGCAATTCTGGTCTAGTGTCTCTCATGAAGTTGCAGTCAGATGCTGGCAGGTCCTGTGGTCATCTTGAAGGCTTCTTCACTCAGATGTCTGGTGTCTGGGCTAGAAAGACTCAAACAGCTGAAACAGCTGGAGCTGCTCAGGCTTTTTTCTCTATTTCTATGGAGTTTCTCTACTTGATCTCTCTAACACGGAGGCTTCAGATTAGACTATTTTCTTTCATGTCACCCATAGACTCAGTCTCCAAGGCATATGCCCTGAGAAAGAGAGAAGCTGAATTGCCCTTTAAGATGGAGGTTTTGAGGTCGCACAACATCAAGGCAAATACAAAGTTCTACTCAGATTCAAAGGGAGGGAACATGGACCTCACCCCTGGATGGACGAATGTCATCATCTATGAGAAGAGTAGGTGAATAGGAGATATATATGTGTGTGTGTGTGTGTGTGTGTGTGTGTGTGTGTGTATATATATATATATATATATATATATATTGCAGCCATCTTTGGAAATTCCACTCTACCACACCTTCCATTAAGATTGAGGAATGTGCCTTTATTCTCTGACATAGACCAGCCACAGGATGTGTCATGGAGATCTTGAACAAGGTGACTTTCTTTAGTTGAGGGCAATTTCTAGAAAAGAATGCAGTTAAATATTCTCAGTTGCTAACATTGCCCCAAGCTGGAAGAATGAGTGCTTCAGTCCTAAACAGAAGGATATTGGTGGCACCCAACAGCTACCATCACAGGAATGTTCTAGAAACATTCTTGTACAATCTTTTTGCATAAATACCTAGGAGTAGAATTTCTGTATCCTATGTAGGTATATACTTAACTTTATAATAGACTGTCATACAACTTCCCAAAGGAGTTTTACCATTTTAAATGCCTAACAACAATTTATAGAGTTGCAGTTATTCCCCATCCTCAGCAGCATTTTCCATCATCATTTTTTTTTTAATGGGACATGAAATGATATTTCATTACAGTTTTAATTTGCCTTTCTCTGATGACTAGAGGTGCTGAGTATTTTCATGTGCTTGTTGGTCATTTTCTTCTTTTATGAAGTGTCTGTTAAAATCTTTTTGGCCCTTAGAAAAAATTGGAGTGTTTGTATTCTTATTTTAATTTGTATTCTTTATATATCCTGGATCTAATTCCTTCATTGCATATATGTAATGCAAAATATTTTTCCCAATGTATGGTTCTATTTTTGTTTTCTTAAGAGTGCCTTTTGATAAGCAGCAGTTTTAAATTTTGATGAAGCATAGTTTATAAAATTTTTCTTTTGTGTTTAGTGCTTTTGTGTCTTCCCTAAAAAACTTTGCCTTTCCCAAAGTTGCAAAGATATTTTCTTGTTTTCTTAGAAAAGCTTAATAGTTTTAGCTTTGCTTTTGGATCTATGATTCATCTCAAATTGAGTTTCGAGTGTTGTGTGTTTATCCAGTTCTTCTAGCACCATTTGTCTTGATCATATACATCTTTTTCTATTTTTAAACTCTTTATTCTATTTCAATAATTTATTTATATTTATGCTTATACTTTTTGAATGCTCTAGCTTATAATTAATGATAAAATTAGTGATGTGAGTAATCCAACTCTGTTCTCCTATTAAAAGTTTATTTTGATGTATCTATGCACTTAGTATTTCCATAAAATTTTGATATCAGTTTGTCAAGGCTTATAAAAAAGGTTTTTTAAGGGATTTTAACTGTATCAATTTGGGAGAATAGGCATATTAACGTTTTTGAATCTTCCGTCCATGAATTTGATATAGCTTTCTATTTATTTAGATCTTTTAAAATTTCTCTCAGAAATGACTTTTTGCACAATTTTTGTTAAATTCATTTCCAAGAGTTTTATTATTTTTGGTGCTAAATTTAAATGGAAATGATTTTATAATTTTATTTTCCAAATTTTTGCTGCTATCTAATATATTGAAATAAATTTAATTTGGGGGTATTGATTTTTGCATTATGCAACCTTACTAAATTCACTTATTAATTATAAAAAGCTTTTTTTTTCAAGACAGCTTCAGATTTTCAATGTAAATGATGATGTCATCTGCAACAAAAGATAGTTCTATTTTGTCCTTTATTACTTTTATGCCTCTTGTTTCATTTTCCTGCCTATTGCACTTACTAGGACCTTCAATACAATGTTGAATAGAAGTGGTTAGAGAAGTTATATTGTACACTTTTCCGTTTATCTTGGGAGAAAGAATTCAATATTATACTATTTAGTTAATAATATTATATTATTCTATATGTATAACATATAGTACATGTAGTAGTAATATTACACTAGTAAGTTTAGATGGTGGTGGTATTTTTTAAATAGATGCTTTTACAAGTTTGAGGAAATTCTCTTTTATTTCTTGTTTTCTGAGTTTTAACAAATATGTCAGATGCTCTTTCCCCAATGCAACTATTGAGATGAATATATGGTTTTAGTCATTTATTCCATTATATGGTGACTTACATTAATTAATTTTCTATTTTTAATCCAATCTTACATTATTGGGATAAATCGAACTTGGTCATGATGTGTAATCCTTTTATATATTGTTGGTTTTGATTTGCTAATTTTAAAGGACTTTTACATATGTGTAAATGAGGACTATTGGTCTGTGATTTTCTTTTCTTGGAATGTCTTTCTCAGATTTTGGTATCAGAGTTATCATGGCCCTATGAAATGGTTTGGGAAATTTCTCCATTTTTATATTTTCTGGATGAGTTTGTATAAGAATGGTACTTTTTCTTCCCTAAATGTTTGCCAAAATTCATCAGTAAAACTGTCTTGGCCTGTAATTTCCTTTTGGTAAGGTTTAGTTTTTATTTTTATTTTTAAAAATATTCAACTTCTTTAATTATTATGGGGGATTCACATTTCCTATTAATTCTATTTTAGTTTGCAAAGTTGTGATTTTCAAGTAATTTGAAGTAATTTGTCCATTTCATCTAAGTTGTGAAATTTATTAGCACTAAGTTGTTCATAACTGTCTCTTAAAATCTATTTAATGCCTGTTGGTTCTGTAATGATATCCCCTCCGTAATTCCTGATCTTGGTAATTTGTGTTCTCTATCTTTGCCTTTCTATTTAGAAATTACTTTATCAATTTTATTAAAATTTCAAGAACCAGTCTTTGAGTGATAATATTTCTAACTACGAGTATAGATTTTCTGTTGCTCCCTTTGATTTGGCCAGTTTTTTGCTTCATGTATTGTGAAGTTCTGTAATTAGGTGTTTTACTCTGCTAGGCTGCTGAAAGTAATATACCAGAAATGGGTTGGCTTTTACAATGGGGATTTATTAGCTTACAAACTTATAGTTCTGAGGCTGATAAAAATCATCAGGCTACACTTTCTCTCTGAAGACTGGCTACCAGTGATCCTGGACTCTTCTGTCACATGGCAAGACACATGGTCGTGTCTGCTGGGCTCTCCCTTCTCCTCTAGGCTTCCTTGCCTTCAGCTTCCTGTTTCTCTGGCTTTCTCTCTGTATTAACCCTACTTATAAAGGACTCCAGTAAGAAGATTAAAACCCATGCTGAGTCATGCTTTAATTGAAGTAACCTAAACAAAAAGTCCTTAACTGAAGTAAACTAATCAAAAGGTCCAACCCACAATAGGATCACACCCATAGGAATGGACCAGCTTTAAGAATATGATTTTTGGAAGGTACATACAGTCTCAAACTACCACAGGAGTGCATACATTTATGATGTATTCTTGATGCATTGGCCCTTTTACTGTTATGAAATACACTTCTTGATCACTGAAGATATTCTTTATCTATAAGTATACTTTAATATAATGCTTTCATATGTTACTATTTTTATAATATATATATTTTTATCCTCTTACTTGCAACCTCTCTGAATCTTTATGGTTGAAGTGCATATCATCTGGATAACATATGGTTGGGTGTTGAGTTTTTATCCAGTCTGACAGGTTCTGCTTTTTAATTTAAGTGTTTTGTCCATTTATATTAAATGTAATTATAGATACGGGGTTTACCATTTTGCTCTTTGTTTGCTTATCCATCTGGTTCTTATTCTTTTTTTTTTTTTTGACTTTTTGGGAGTTAATAAAAATTTTTAGAGTTCAATTTTAATTCCTTTATTGGCTTTTCACTTACACTTCTTTGTAATTTCTTAGTGACAACTTTAAAGATTACAATATGCATTTTTATCTTATCACAGTCCACTTAGAATTAATATTGTATGAATTAACATAAAATGTAACACCTTTACAAGAGTACAGTGCTATTTGCTCTCCATCATTTTCTCTATTGTTGCCACATATTTACACCCACACACATTATAAACCTGATAACCCTGTTTTAATTTTTGCTTTAAACTGTAAATTGCCTTTTGAGAATTAAGAAAAAGAAAAAGGTTTTATACTTGCCCACATATCTTCCCTTTCAGGTACTATCTATTCCAACTGTGGATCAAAGTTTCCATCTGGTATCATGTCCTTTCAGCCTGAAGCACTTCTTTTAAACCACCTTTTTTTAGTTCATGACTGCTGGTGACAAACTTTCTCAACCTTTATCTGAAAATGTTTTTATAGCGTCTTCATTTTTGAAGGATATCTTCAATGGATATTGAATTCTGAGTTGGCAATTTTTTTCTTAGTACTTTAAAGGTAATATTGAATTATCCTCTGGCCCCATTTTTTCTGATGAGAAATCAGACATCATTCATGTCACTATTCCCCTTAATGTAATTTTTCCACTTTTGATTACTTATAGAATTTTCTCTTTATCTTTGAGTTTCAACAGTATGACTATGATGTGCCTAAGTGTGATTTTCCTTGTGCTTATTTTGCTTGGACTTTGCTTACTTTCTTGGTCCTATAAGTTAAATTTCTTAACCAAATTTGGGGAATTTTGACAACTATTTCTTCAAATATTTTATCTACCCTGTGGCAGTTTGAAATTATTTTATGAATCCCTAAAAAAGAAAGATTATGTTTGTAAATTAATCTATTCCTTTGAGTGTGATCCCCTTTGACTGCATTAAAGTCAGTTGAGGGGCCTTTGATTAGATTATTTTATAAGATTGCTTTAGGGTTTTTTATTTGACTATGTCAGTGTGCATGACTCAGGTTGAGTCTTTGCCCCATTGCCGGGTCTGATATAAATGGACACTCACTCAGAGAGACAGGAAGAAAAAGCTCTGCCATTTTTGATCTTGCCATGTGATGAGGCTCAATCACCTGAGGCCCTGGGGAGAGATGAGCCATTTTCCTGATAGCTTACAGCTGAACTTGGGAATAGATCTCCTGCCATCTTGCTTCAACACATGGAAGCTGACTTTGGTGTGCTTTCTCACCAAAAGCACCTCTGATGGTGACTTAAGTTGGAATTTCACGACCTTGGAACTTTTACCCTAAATAAATCTATATTATAAAAGCCAACAGATTTCTGGTACTTTGAATTGGCAGCCCTTTGGCAAACTAAAACATACCCTGTTCCTTCTTTTTTCCCCTACTTAGACTCCAATTATATATATGTTAGATTGCTTGATATTGTCCCATTGGTCCTGATGTTCTGTTTCTTCCACTCATCCAGATTTGGGCTAATTTTCATGCAGACTTTGAGCTTTCCTTCTATATAACTCCCTTCATTCTCAGATATCCACCATCAATTTACAGTTGCTCTGATAGCTCCAAGTAGTTTTTGCTGACAAATTAATTTCTTAAGACTATGGCTTTCTGTTTGAGTTTCAGACAACCTTGACACAGAGACTAGGTAGTTCCCTTACTGGAAAGAATGTATAAGCCAGTGTTCAAAATTTTTGTGTGGGAGGTTAATTCCAAAACATCATATTGGAATCGGAACTCCATTTCCTATATTCTTAAACTTAATTTGTTCACCATCCATCCTGTCGTCCAATTTAGAGACCTGTGTCCCCCACAGAAAATAACTAGTCATTAGATCGTAATAACCCTATCTCTGATATGCCTCCTGAATCCATTGACACCTAACTTCCTAGAACTATTTCTTTAGTTTGGGTCTTTATTTAATTGATCTTCCTTGCCTCCTAAATTCATTCACTTCTTGAGATATTTCCTAAAAAAAAAAATCTTTATAACATTTCTCTCTCATTTTAAGACCTCTCAAAGTTTCTGCAAGATAACTCTCCTTGGTTTGGTCTAAAAAGCCCCTTCAATCCAGTTCATGTCCTAGAACCTATGCTGTTGATAAGTCCAACATTACTCTACTTCTTGGACACAACAGAACTTTCTATGTTTTTGTGATTTTGCATTTTGTATCCTCTCAACTTGGGCCATCCATTTTCATCTAGCCTTTCCAGAATTAATGTTAAACACAATTAAAATACCACTTTTATGGGACGTATTCTCTAATTAAGCTAATGTCTGTCCTCTACATTCCTCCTTTGATTTTTATAATACTTATAAGTCTGCGGGTTGATCTGCTCTCTCTCTCTCTCTTTCTCTCTCCCTCTCTCTCTCTCTCTCTCTCTCTCTCTCTCTCTCTCTCTCACACACACACACACACACACACAATTCTATAATCTCTTGCTTCCCTAAGGGAATTCTAATTTCCTATGCTTAGTTTTTGTGTATATCTTTTAAATATGGTTGTTTGCAATAGAGAAAAATCACCAAAACCAAAACCTGTTCTTTGAGAAGATCAGTAAAATTGACAAATCCCTAGCTAGACTAACAAAGAAAAATAGAGAGAAGATGCAAATAAATACAATCAGAAATGAAAGTGGGGAAGTTATGGCTAACCCCACAGAAATAAAAAGGATCATAAGAAGATATTATGAGAAATTTTCCACCAACAAACTAGACAACCTAAACAAAATGGACAAATTCCTAGAAATGCACAAACCACCTACACTGACACTACAAGAAGTGCAATAACTTAGCAAACCAAACACATTTAAAGAGATTGAATTCATCATCAAAAATCTCCCAACAAAGAAAAATCCAGGACCAGATGGCTTCACAGGTGAATTCTACCAAGTATTTCGTAAGAATTAACACCAATCCTGTTTAAACTCTTCCAGAAAATTGAAGAGAAGGGAAAATTACCCAACACATTTTATGAAGCCAACATTACCCTAATACCAAAGCCAGGTAAAGAAAAGAAAATTACAGACCAATCTCTGTAAGGAACATTGATAAAAAAAATTCTCAACAAAATACTTGCAAATTGAATCCAACAGCATATCAAAAGACTTAAACATCATGACCAAATTGGATTTATTTCTGGTATGCAAGGTTGATTCAACATAAGAAAGTCAATCAACATAATACAGTACATTAAGAAATTGAAGAGGGAAAAAAACATATGATCATCTCAATCAATGCAGAAAAAGCATTTGACAAAATCTAGCATACTTTTTTGATAAAAACACTTCAAAAGATAGGAATAGAAGGAAAATTCCTCAATATGTTAAAAGGCATATATGAAAACCCTCAGCCAATGCCATACTCAAAGTAGAAAGGTTGAAAGCTTTCCCTCTAAAATTGGGAACAAGACAAGGATGTCCACAGTCACCATTGTTATTCAACATTGTCCTAGAAGTTCTAGCTAGAGCAATTAGACAAGGAAAAAAATTAAAGGCATCCAAATAGGAAAAGAGGAAGTAAAACTCTCATTATTTGTGGATGACATGATCCTATATTTAGAAAATTCTGAAATGTCTACAAACAAAGCTACTTGAGCAAATAAATGAGTTCAGCAAAGTGTCAGGATACAAGATCAACATGCAAAATTCACTAAAGTTTTGTACACTAGTACTGAACAGTCTGAGATGGAAATCAAGGAAAAAACTCCATTTACAATAACTACAAAAAGATTCAAATACCTAGGAATCAATTTAACCAAAGAAGTACAATGGTGAAAGAAATCAATGAAGACCTACACAAAAAGAAAGACATTCTGTGTTCATGGATTGGAAGACTAGATATCATGAAATCCTTCCCAAAATGATTTATAAATTCAATGCAATACCAATCAAAATTCCAACAGCCTACTTTACAAGAATAGAAAAGGCAATTCTAAATTCATTTGGAAGGGAAAGGTTACCTGAATAGCCCAAAGCATTCTAAAACAGAAGAGTCACGTGGGAGGAATTTCACTGCCTGACCTTGAAATATATTACAAAGCTACTATGGTCAAAACAGCATGGTACTGGCATAAAGATAGACACATCAACCAGTGGAATAGAATTGAGAGACCAGAAATAAACCCTAACCTCCATGGTCTACTCGTTTTTGACAAACCTACCAAGTCCATGTTAATGGGACAAAACAGTCTTTTCAACAAATGGTGCTGGTAGAACTGGATATCCATAACCAAAAGAATGAAAGAGGACCCCTATCTCACTCCCTATACAAGAATCAACTCAAAATGGATCAAAGACCTAACTATAAAAGCCAGGACCATAAAACTACTAGCAGAAAATGTAGGGAAACATCTTAAAGACCTTGTGGTAGGTGGTGGTTTCTTGGACTTTACCATCCAAAGCACATGCAAGAAAAGAAAAAATAGATAAATGGGACCTCCTCAAAAATTAAACACTTTTGCACCTCAAAGGACTTTGTCAAAAGGGTGGAAAGGCAGCTGATTCAATGGGAGAAAATATTTGGAAATCATATGCCTGATAAGCGTTTAATATCCATGATATATAAAGAGATGTTACAACTCAACATTAAAAAGACAAATGACCCAATTAAAAAATGGGCAAAAGACTTGAACAGACATTTTTCCAAAGAAGAAATGCAAATGGAAAAAAAGAAAACACATGAAAAAATTTTCAACATCACTAATGATTAGGGAAATGCAAATCAAAACTACAATGCGATATCATTTCACACCTGTCAGAATGGCCACTGTTAAAAAGACAGAGAACTGCAAGTGTCGGAGAGGATGTGGAGAGATAGATCACTTATTCATTGTTGGTGAGAATGCAGAATGGTACAACCACTGTAGAGGATTGTTTGGCAGTTCTTAAAGAAGTTGAATATAGATTTGCCACATGACACTGCAATACCACTCCTGGGTATATACCCAGAAGAAATGAGAGCATAGACATGAATAGGCATCTGCACACCTATGTTCATAGCAGCATTATTCATGATTGCCAAAATTTGGAAACAACCCAGTTGTCCATCAACTGCTGAATGGATAAACAAACTGTGGTGTATTCACATGATGGAATATTATACAGCTGTAAGAAGAAATGAAGTAATAAAGCATATGACAACATGAATGAACCTGGAGGACATTATGTTGAGTTAAGTAGGTCATACACAAAAGAACAAATACGGGATGCTTGTGCTACTATGAACTAAATATATTGTGTAACATATTATATGATTCAATTTATATAAAATATAAATATAAATCAATTTATAAAGATGAAATTTGATTAGTGGTTATGTAGGGCAAGGTAAGGCATGCTGAGGGGTGTGGAGTTTTTCTTTTTGGAATAATGATATAATTCTAAAATTTTTTTGTGATGATGAGTGCACAACATTGTGATTAAACTAAAAACCATTGATTATACACTTTAGATAGATCATATGATATGTGAATATATCTCAATAAAACTGCTCAATAAATAAATATGCAAGAATAGCCAGAAATAGCAGCTATGTTCAGCAAAGGAAACAGAGATTGAGAGGTGAAGAATTTTCTTGTTTTTCTGTTTTTTAAAAAATTATTATTGTTATTATTGAAATAATGAAAATGCACTACTAATGACTGAAGTGATGAATGCACAACTATGTGATTATACCAAATACCACTGACTGTACACTTTGGATGAACTGTATGATTAATTTGTATCAATAAAATTGATTTGTAAAAAAAAATATGGTTGTTTTGCATTTCTTTGTATCCATAACACTTAGCAATTAGTATACACCCTGTGTAGATTCTCAGTGTATATATTTTTGTTGATAATGATATACAGAGGATATTTCTCAGTAATGATACTCAAAGTAATGGTTTTACATATAGAAATTAAATGGTCACAACCCTAAAATGAGAAACAAATCTGCCAGATCATATACTATTCTGTTATTTTTTTGTTCTTTAGGATCATTAACCTCCACATCAAGCATCACTGAGAAGTTCTGTAAAAATGGTGGGACTTGGGAGAATGGCAGATGCATTTGTCCAGAAGAGTGGAAAGGACTGAGATGTACAATCAGTAAGTTGCTTGGGATAGTACAAGGTTGTGAGATTTAGGTGACCCGTGTTAATAAGGAAAGCAGCAAAACTTCTAGAAACTTCAGATAATAATCACAGTAACAATGGGCATAATGGTAATTGCTTTAAGATGTGTTTATCAGCCTAATAGTAAAACTTAGTTTTCTTCTTGGAATTTTTTCCAGGACATTCAATATACCATGTCTGTCTCCTTATTGTCAAAATTTTCTATAAACCCACAGTTGTGCTTCCTCCTAGCTGCAGTGTCTAGCAAGGGCAATAGATGATATTGTTCCCTCAGGTATTTTCATTTGGTGATATGCCATTATCCCATTTCAAATAAACGATTCTAGCATACTTAACTTTTCTGAAATCAAGATGCATCTTCTGATACTTCTGGGACGATGGAAGATCAGAAAGGGGGAGGGATCAGTTCTCTTCCAGAAAAAAATAGCTAGAAGACAGGCAGAGACTGTCTGGAAGGCTGTTCTAGGGCTCAGGTCACCAGGGGAAGGCGAGACACCACCCAGAAGAGAGAAGAGAAGGAAAGGAGTCTCAGCTGGCTGAAAAATCCCATGAGTAGAGCTGTAAAAGCAGGAGTGGGCATGTTTCTCTCCCGCATACGGAGCAAATAGCAGTCTGCAGATGGCAGTGGCTGTGGACTGCAGTAGTTGCAGACTGAGAGGATTGCAGGGGTCCTCTTACCAAAGAAGGGGGAGATGGAGGGACACAGCCTACAGCAAATTCATATTTTGGCCAGCGAATTTGTTCTGCCTCATTGGAGGGGTCCCACACTTCGAGGCCGGAATGGCCATGACATTGTTTGATCTGGGAGCCAACAGCGAGCTAAAGATAATTTGCCTTCTCAAACACCCTCCCTACTGCCCCAGGCTGGTTGCTGAAGAGGCAGAAGAAGGCCAGCCAAGTGTAGAGAATAGAACCGTCTGAGAAAGTTTGTGAGGCTTAGCCAGCCCTGAGACTATTTCTTCTGCATGGCCCACCCACCTGAGTTATTCTGAATGCATTCCTGCCTAGGGTCTGAGCTGAGAGGTCTACGAGCACCATCTGCTGGTGAAACCAGAAAAGAGCATGAAAAAGAATAATAATAATAAATAAAAGAGGCAAACATGTGCCTTTACTGACACCCTCTCCAAGGCCTTTGGAAACTGGCCTGCACCCCATTACTGGGTCCTTAGCCCTGGTTTGAGCAATTAAGCAGAGGCAATCCTAAATATCTAGAACAAGTTGAACCAAGAGTCAAAAAATAGTGGTAGCAACTTAACAATAAATCCCTAGGCAAGAGAAAGAAACTGAACATCAGAGTAAACTCAGCATCAAAATCAGATGCTTAGACCAGCAAAAAACTACAAGCCATAGAAAGATAAAGGAAGATATGACTTAGGCAAAGGAACAAATCAAAGCTCAAGTAATGGGACTTGAAACAGCTAATCAATGAGGTTCAAACAAATATCCTAAATCAAATAATGGAGTTGAGGGGCAACATCACTAAAGAAAAAAAAGACACTGAGTGAGCACAAAGAAAAATTTGAAATCTTGGACAGAAAAATAACACAGCTTATGGGAATGAGCTGTTCTTTAAATATGACGATAGGTTTTAAATATTCACAGATAAACAAAAACTAAAAGAGTTCATAAACAAGAATCCCACTCTATAGGATATACTAATAGTAAAAACTGCAGCCAGAAAAGACGAGAGAGAGGCTTGGAGGAGAATGTAGAAGTAAAAACTATCAGAAAGTGTAACCAAAAGTGTAAAAAGACAAAAACAAGCTGACATATGAAAGCCAAAGGATAAAATGGTTGAAGTAAGTAATGCTGGTACAGTAACATTGAATGTCAATGGATTAAACTCCCCACGCAAAAGACATAGGGGACAGCGGTGACGAGGCGACAGCAAGCGGGAGGAAATGGCAGCTGCGGCAGCAGGAGGAGACGCACACCTGAGCGGGGTCCAATGGTTCTCGAAGGCCCGCAATGCCCCGTGCTGCAGGTTACCTAGAGTATGAAATAATACAGATTTGGAAACTAAAAGAATCAGCATTTTGAGAGCAGAAGCTTGGGAATACTGTGATTTTCCAATAAACTATCACAATGTCAAAATGCAGTTCAGACAACAGCAACAAAAAGATCTCAAATATTAAAACATAAGCTGTGCTAGAACAAAAATGCAATGAAAGAAACATCGGATGAATGAAAAGCCCCGCTTTGCAACCCCTCAGCATGGCAGACCTGCAGCTTACAACCCCTGCTTCCTCACCAATGGGTCCTTTCTTTGGAAAGGCAACAAGAAGCAATTCATGATAACATTTATATGCTAAGAAAATATCAGGTTGAACTGCTTGAAGCAGCTCTGGATCATAATGCCACAGTGTGTTTATTTACTGGCTCAGGGAAGACGTTTATTGCAGTACTACTCCCTAAAGAGCTATCCTATCAGATAAAGGGTAACTTCAGCAGAAACGGAAAAAGGACGGTTTTCTTGGTTGACTCTGCAAACCAGGTTGCTCAACAAATGTCAGCTGTCAGAACTCATTAAGATCTCAAGGTTGGGGAATACTCAAACCTAGAAGTAAATGCATCTTGGACAAAAGAGAAATGGAACAAAGAGTTTACTAAGCACCAGGTTCTGGTTATGACTTGTTATGTCACCTTGCATGTTTTGAAAAATGGTTACTTATCACTATCAGACATTAACCTTTTGGTGTTTGATGAGTGTTGCAATCTTAGACCACCCCTATCAAGAAATTATGAAGCTCTGTGAAAAATAGTCTATCATGCCCTCACATTTTGGGACTAACTGCTTCCACTTTAAATGGGAAATGTGACCCAGAGGAATTGGAAGAGAAGATTCAGCAACTGGAGAAACTTCTTAAGAGTAGTGCTGAAACTGCAACTGACTTGGTGGTCTTAGACAGGCATGAGCTCCTGATGGATTTGGCGCTAATGAAGCTAGATATAACTACTCTTAAGCCTTTTGTATCTTTCAGAGTACTTTGCTGATTGTACCTGCTTAAGTGAACAAAAGTTTGTCAAAGGAAATGAGTTAGACTAAGAATTCTTTATAAGAATAGTTTCTTGTGAGTGCAAGAATCTAACCTTCTACTCTCAGAGAGTATCAGATGGAGGGGATTCTGTTTTAAAAGATTATATTGGATAAGTGGCAACTTTTCCTATTTGCTGAGTCCCAAGAGTTCTTTTCTGTCAGTATGTGTGCTTTGTTATTTTGATGTAAACGTCCTATGTTATTCTTTAATAGAATATTAATATATTTAGAGAATCCAGTATTTTACAATATACTTAAAAATAATTGCAAACATCCCCTTGTGTGGAAAAATGGATTGTGGATTTCTGAGAAATGTGGTATTTATATTTTTTTAGGTTTGTCTCCTTTTGAGGGGTTTGCTATTTTGAAGTTCATTAATATACATCCCCCAATTCCTCACAATCTTTGTGGTTTGTTTAACTTGGTATAATGGGGCCTATATAAATTAGTAGGAAATGGGTTTTTAAATAAATGTAACTACATTCAATTTATATCAAAATATCTTTATATCTTTATTGGATATAATCGCAAATGAGGCTCAAGGTTACGAAGTGATGATCCATAAGACAGTTAAAATAGAGAAGACTGATTTCTCAGGGTAATGGAATTAAATGCTGGCTCCACCAGTTGTGAGCTCTATGGCTCTGAGTGAGTCACTTATTGTTCCTGAACCTGTAAAATGGGTCTGATAGTGGTTTCACGGGATTCTTTGGATGATCAATTGCATTGACATATGGAAAACATTTTGCAATATGCCTGGCATTTAACAGAAATTTGGTAAAAGTCATCCTTTAAAGAAAGAAGAAAAAGGAATATTTCCAATCCATTAAACTGATGTATTCAAGTGCCATGTGGAGTACAGATCTGATGACTGTGAGGACATGACTCTTTTTTACTTCCCTGAGCCAAATCTCTCCATGGTGTTGAAATAAAAGGTTATGCTTTTGCTTTTATACAGCTTGAATCAGATTGCTAGGCCTGTACAACTTGAAGTCTTCAGAAGAAGTGGAGGTATTAGAGTATTTAAGTACGATTGATGAGTAGTCTGTTGGATTTGGTGTTTACCTAGTTCTCCGAACATGGCTCTGTGCTGAATTACTCTTTCAGAATGTCCTTTGTCTCATTATAACCCCCTATTCTACAAGCTAATTTGCTTTCTGGATTTGAAAGATATTAATTAGAACTTCAGTATTTGGTGTGAGATAAATATTAAAGTTAATTTTCTCAGAAACTTAATCAAATAATGTAAAAGTATTGTAGGACACAGGAAGCCTTGATGTGCTTGCAAGTATCATGGAGGCTCTTTTTGTTTGTTTGTTTATTTGTTTGTTTCAGACTCTGTTTATTCTAATTTAATAAAAAACTACATAAAATAATAATAATAAAAAGACATAGGCTGACAGAATGGATAAGAAAACATGAGCCATCCACAGTCTGTCTGCAGGAGACTGACCTTAGACCCAAGGATGCAAATACACTGAAGGTGAAAGGTGGAAAAAGATATTCCATGCAAATTGTAACCAAAAGAAAGTGGGGGTAGCTATACTGGTGTCAGACAAAACAGACTTTAAATGCAAAAAAAGTGATGAGATGCAGAAGGCCATTATATATTAATAAAAGGGACAATCCACAAGGAAGTAATTACAGTCATAAATATCTATGCACCTAACCAGGGTGCCCCAAAATACATGAGGCAAACTCTTGCAAAACTGAAAGGAGAAATAGATGTATCTACAAAATAGTTGGAAACTTCAACATGCCACTGACATCCATAGATAGAACAACTAGACAGAAGATCAACAAGGAAACAGAGGACTTGAACAATATGATAAATGATCTGGAGCTTACAGACATATACAGAACATTGCACCCCAAATCAGCAGGTTACACATTCTTCTCAAGTGCTCATGGATCTTTCTCCAAGATAGACCACATGTTGGGCCACAACACAGCTCTCAATAAATTCAAGAAGATTGAAATTATACAAAGCACCTTCTCTGATCATAATGGAATGAAGCTGAAAATCAATAATAGGTAGGAAAGGGAATAATTTGCAAATATATGGAAGCTAACCAACAGACTCTTAAACAGTCAGTGGGCCAAAGAAGAAATTGCAAGAGAAATGAGTAGGTATTGTGAGACAAATGAAAATGAGAACACACATATCAAAACTTATAGGATACAGTGAAGATAGTACTGAGAGGGAAATTTATAGCTTTAAATGCATATACTAAAAGAGAAGAGATAGCTAAAATCAAAGCTCTAACTGAACAATTGAAGAAATTAGAAAAAGAACAGCAAACCAACCCCAAAGTATGCAGAAAGAAAGAAAAAAAGATTAGGGCAGAAATAAATGAAATTGAGAACAAAAAAATAGACAAAATCAACAAAACCAAAAGCTAGTTCTTTAAGAAAATCAATAAAATTGATAAACCCTTAGCAAGACTAACAAAGAAAATAAAATAGAAAAGATGCAAATAAAATCGGGAATGAAAGGGGGGAGGACATTACAACTGACCCCACAAAAATAATAAGGATATAAGAGAATATTATGAGAAACTGTATGCCAACAAATTAGGCAATCTAGACGAAATGGACAAATTCTTAGAAACACACAAACAACCTATATTGACTCTGCGAGAAATACAGGAACTCAACAAACCAATCACAAGCAAAAACACTGAATCAGTCATTAAAAATCTTCCACAAAAGAAAAGTTCAGGACTAGATGGATTCACAGGTGAATTCTACCAAACATTTTGAGAAGAATTAATACCAATCCTGTTTAAACCCTTCCAAAAAATTGAAAAGGGGGGAAAATTACTCAACACATTTTATGAAGCAAACATCACCTTAATAACAAAGCCAGATAAAGATACTACAAGAAAAAAAATTATAGACCAATCTCTCTAATGAACATAGATGCAAAAATTCTCAACAAAATACTTGCAAATAGAATCCAACAGCATATAAAAACAATTATACATCCTGACCAAGTGGATTTTATTCCTGGTATGCAGTGGTGGTTCAACATAAGAAAATCAATTAATGTAATATCTACATTAACAAATTGAAGGAATAATACCACATGTTCATCTCGATACAGAAAAGGCTTTGACAAAATCCTTTTCTTGATCAAAATGCTTCAGAAGATATGTATAGAAGGAACATTCCTCAACATAATAAAGGACATATATGAAAATCCCATAGCCAACACTAAACTAAATGGGAGAGGTTGAAAGTTTTCCCTCAGGTTCAGAAACAAGACAAGGATGTCCACTGTCACCACTGTTATTCAATATTGTGCTAGAAGTTCTAGCTAGAGCAATTAGGCAAGACAAAGAAACAAAGATGTCCAAATAAGAAAGAAGAATTAAAACCCTCACTATTCGCAGATGACCAGATCCTACATTTAGAAAATCCTGAAATATCTACAACAAAGCTACTTGAGCTAATAAATGTGTTCAGCAAAGTGGCTGGATACAAGATCAACATGTAAAAATCAGTAGACTTTCTATAGACTAGTAATAAAAAGCAGAGGAGGAAATCAAGAAAAAAAATTCCATTTATAATAGCAACAAAAAACATTCCTCAAATATCTAGGAATTAATTTAACTAGGAATGTAAAGGATCTGTATTCAGAAAACTACAAAACACTGTTAAAAGAAATCAAAGAAGACCTAAACTAATGGAAGGACATTCCATGTTCATGGATTGGAAGACTAAACATTGTGAAGATGTCAATTCTACCCAAACTGATTTATAGATTCAATACAGTAACAATAAAAATTCCAACATCCTACTTTACAGAAATAGAAAAGGCAATTACCAAATTTATTTGGAAAGGAAAGTGAAACTGAATAGACAAAAACATCCTAAAAAAGAATAGTGATGTGGGAGGACTGACACTGCCTGACTTTGAAACATTACAAAGCTGCAGTGGTTAAAAAAGCATGGTATTGGAATAAAGATAGACACATTGATCAACGGAATCAAACTGTGAGTTCAGAAATAGACCCTCACCTCTATGATAAACTGATTTTCGATAAGCCCTACTGAGTCCACTTTTCTGGGACAGAAGAGTCTCTTCAATAAGTTGTGGTGGGAGAACTGTATATCCATAACCAAAGGAATGAAAGAGGACCCATATTCACTCCCTATACAAGAATCAATTCAAAATGGATCAAATACCTAAACATGAAAGCCTGTATCATAATGTTCCTAGAAAATAACATAGGGAAACATCTATAAGACCTTATAGTAGGTGGGCATCTTTTAAATCTTACACCTAAAACATGAGCAACCAAATAAAAAATAGATAAATGGGACCTCCTCAAAATTAAACATTTTTGCACCTCAAAAGACTTTGTGAAGAGGGTAAAAGGGCAGCCTAGTCAATGGGGGAAAATATTTGGAAATCACACATCCAACAAGGGTCTAATATCCATGATATATAAAGAAATCCTACAACTCAACAATAAAAAGACAAATGACCTGATTTAAAAATGGGCAAAAGACCTGAATAGACATTTTTCTAAAGAAGAAATACAAATGAAAAAAAAAAAAACATGAAAAAATGCTCAGCATCACTGGCTATTAGGTATGCAAATCAAAGCTACAATAAGATATAATTTCACACCTACTAGAATGACCACTATCAACAAAACAGAAAACTACAAGTGTTGGAGAGGATATGGAGAGATAGGAATGCTTATTCACTGCTGGTGGGAATGTAGAATGGTACAGCCACTGTGAAAGTCTACCTGATGGTTCCTAAGGAAGTTAGATATAGATCTACCATTTGACCAGGCAATACTGCTACTAGGTATATACACAGAAGAACTGAGAGGAGTGTCACAGTTATCTGCACACTGGTGTTCATAGTGACATTATTCACAATTGCCAAAAGTTGGAAACAACCCAGGTGTCCATCAAATGATGAATGAATAAACAAACTGTGGTATATACACATGATAGAATATTGTTCAACTGTAAGAAGAAATGAAGTCGTGAAGCAAATGACAATGTGGATAATCTGGAGGACATTAATGTTGAGTAAAACAAGCCAGGCACAAAAGGACAAATATTGTATAACTTTGCAATTATGAACTAAATAGAATGAGCAAATTCATGGAGTTAATAGCTAGAATATAAGTCACCAGAGAAAAGAATGGTTAAAGAATGGAAAGCTGAGGTTTAATCTGTGCAGAATCGGTAAAAAGTTGTTTGTAAATGTTTGGAAATGAATAGAAATGGTGAAAGCACATCATAGGATTTGTAATTAGTAGCGCTAACATAGGGTTATGATAGTGGTTTGGTCTTTGTTGTTTGCTTTTTTTTTTTTTTTGAATAATGAAAATGCTCTAACATTGATTGAAGTGATGAATGCACAATTAGGTGACGATACCAAATGCCATCGGTTATACACTTTAGACAAATTGTATGGTTTGTGAACAACAAAAAAATAATGAGTGGGTTGGGAAAAATACATCAAATGTAAGATATGGACTTTAGTTAGTAATAATACTTTGAAAATGCTCTTTCATAATTTGTTAAAAGTTTCACAACAATGCAAGGTGTTTGTTGTGGGCTGATGTATGGGAGCCCTGTATGATGTTATGCATCTTTGTTTTGTAAGTTCAGAACTTTTACTATATATTTTTTGTTTATGTATGTTCATATATGAATGATATTCTTGAATAAATTTGCTTTTTAAAATGAAAAAAAGATGAAAGATGCATTTTTCTGTCAAAGTATATACTTATATGTTTTTTTTTTCCTTTTCCTCATTTTACTTGGGAGTTATTATTAAATTAGTGGTTTGACTTCAATCAATGATGTCTTAGAATCAAAGTTCAAAGCTACTTCTTCACCTGTGGTATGCTTCCCAGCACACAAGTTGTGCTGCTTGCTTAAGATCCAGAGCCCTAAGATCCTGACTCCTAGCATTTTCTATACTCTTACCAATGAGTATATCCCCCACACCTCATGACTGACGTTTTTTATTTGACCCACATCTTCATGATGACCTTTGTCGTGTAAGCCCTATATCAATTCTCATGATCCCAGCTAATCTAAAATACTCTCCTTGCTGATGTGCTAGTGCTCACATCCCACCTCTACTCAGTTATATGTTATGTCCTTTTTTTTTTTACCTTTCATTTCCCACCTCCCCCCCCAGATGGCTCCCTCATCTGTCTGCTCATCTTCCTCAAGGGAGCACAGGAAAACCAACCTGGGAACCTCCCATATGGAGGTGGGCGCCCAATTGCTTGAGCCACATCTGCTCCCCTCGTATGTCCTTTTTATTAGAAAATTGTTATCTAACCTACTAGTGAGGTTAATGGTCTAACCTTAACCAGATAGGAAAGTATGGAAATCCCTGGCAGGCCAGTGGGTCACACAAGCCTTTACCTCTCTTTAAAAAACTTTTAACTTTTATCTGGTTTCAAATTTGGCAGAAAAATCATATATATTTTTTAAAAACCATAGATTTATGATGAAAAAAGTATTTTTTTCTTTCCATTGCAGCTAATTTCTGTGAAAAAAGTACCTCTGAGGGTTTAACTTTTGCCAGAATTGCAGTGGGCAGATATGGACCTTCCTTAGAAACATGTGAAGAGAACACTCCTAATGGTATGTGTGTTTTCAAACATCTCCTCTGTGTATGCATAAGAATCCCTCTGCTGGATCATACCTTTGGTCTCTTCAACTATCAGCTCCCTGAAAGTGGTATTAATAATGGAAAGTTTTAAGAAAGAGCTTGGCTCCCTTCCATGATGCAAATGATTAAATTTACTGTGGTACATCACATAATCCTAATTTTCCTCAAAGCATTTATCAGGATAAGTTGTTTGTCACTTTCTCTTAATATTTCTAGAATTGGTTTACTTTTCCAGTTTATTCTATTTCCTGGAATTTGATTGGGTTAACATCTGCTCTTTGAGTTATATCATTTGTCCCAATTTTAAGTTAGTTTAGACTATAGACTTACATTGTATCTGCTCTCAGACTTTGTCTTTCCAGCTCAAGATTCACAGTTAAGTCTGCCCATATATGGTAGTCCTTCATCTCCTTGTAATTTTTGTTATTCTTCTTGAACATTCTCTAACTTCATCATACTTTTCTTCAAACATGCAACAAAAAATTTACATAGAGGTATTCCATATGTAAGGAGAAAATAATATTTTCTATATTTCATATGTGACCTGATGATATCCAGTATTTTCATGACTTATGTGATTTCAATGCCACATTGGGCAGTATCTTCTTGGAGTAGCCTTTAGCCTTTCCTGACAGTTTAAATTCCACTATTCCATATGCTTTTAACTAAATGTTTATCTACTTTTTATTTACATTTACTTTGATTTGCCCAATCAGCCCACCTCTGATGTTTTCCTACAGGTGATCTTCAATTTCTGTAGAACTGAATACCTCAGTAATACAGCCAATTCCAGATCATTTCTGAAAATGTTTGATGAGTCTGTTATTAGTAATGATCCGTGGGAGAATTTCACATTTTATTTAGATATTCATGTTTGTGAATAATAGGTGTATTTGTAATACCTAATTAGGTGTGGCAATGCAATAGAACTCTTCTTCATCTTTCAGGTGTTACCCTAATTTGAATAGCAAGGGAAAGGTCAACATATAATTCAATATCTAGTAGGACTTTCTCATATTGTCTCTGGTGTCTCAGTATAGGTATAGTATTCACCATCACATCCAATTCAAAACCATTATGTCTCTAGTTGCTGGAAAGCAAATCTTCCTTTCTGACACCAAAGGAAGGAAAGAAGTCCACTGGTCTTTTGAATTCCAGATTTTTAAAAATCAAGACAACTAGTGTAATCTACCTAAAACATTATTGTAGTAATTGTCTGATTCACTTATTAGTTGTTGTGTAACCAATTACCCTAAATTTAGTGGCTTAATACAACAATGATTTACATTTCTCACAGACATGTTAGTTGACTGGGACATCTGCGCTGGGCTGTAAGGTCCAAGGTGACTTTACTGATGTGTCTGGGGCTTTGGTTCTGGCTGTTGGCTGGAGCACCTTAGTTGTCCTCCACATGGCCTCTTATCCTCCAGGAGGTTAGACCTGCCTCCTTACCTGGAGATTCCAGCATTCCAAGAGGGTAGGTCTGAAGCTTCAAGGCTTCTGTAGGCCTAGGCTCTGGAACTCACATGCCATTTCTACCACATTGTATTGGTCAAAGTAAATCACAAGACCAGCCCTGATTCAAGGACTGGAGAAATAGATTCTACCTTTTGATGGGAGGGGTAGCTAAGCCATATTACAAAGGAACATGTGTATAGGAACAGGCTGTTGTTGTGGCCATCTTTGCAAACACTATCTTTTTTCCCCCTTTTATTAAAGCGGGCTCTCCGAAGGCAATACGGCTGTGCAACCTCAATGCATGTGGAGGGATAGAATTACAAAATGTGACAAGAGGGAATTGCAATGAAACTCTGGAAACGTTGGAAAATCAGGTATGTCATATGGCCCATATGATGGGCAGTCAGAAAAAGTTCAGAGTCTGTGTCATCTTATGGTTAAATCAATGCTTTTAAAAGTCTCAAATTAGAAATAACAAAACTTGGTAACATTTTTTTTAAGTTGATATCTATTTGTGAAAAACGGACATTCAGACTTGCTTAGTTTATTTTAGCAAATGATAATCCACAGCACATTTTAAATTGCCTTGTCTTTGTAGACCAGTGAAGTCTTGATTGAATAGGATCCCTGACATTTGGGACCAAAAGGAAGGTTTTGTGATGATCTACTGGGTCAGAATAAAGAGAAAAAAACTATGACCAAAGGGAGTAGAGGTGGCTCAAGCTATTAGGTATGTTCCTCCCACATGGGAAGACCTGGGTTCGGTTACCCATGCCTCTTAAAAACAAAACAAAACAAGACAAAAAACCAAGCAGACAGCAAGCGCAAACAATGAGAGGGGGAGGAATAGATAGATAAAAATAAATAAATCTTTTTTAAAAATTATGACCAAAGACTCCATGAGAATGGAAACTTCAGACCCTGGTGCTGATCTCAGGGCTCTATCCATGAGTAGGTGAAATGGGAAGTACATCTGACTAGATATGATTTCCCATGCAGATTAAATTAGTTTCACCAAGACATACTGAAATACATGGAAGAGCTAACACATGAAAGGGGAATGAGAGGAAACACACCTCTATGTAGGTCCTACTTTGTGCCGGGCAGGTTACATAGGTTACCTCATTTAATCCTTATAAAAATTCTGTGAGTTAGATATTATTCCCATATTATAGATAATCATAGCTAATAACAGTTACTAATGCCCATACCAGTGAAATCTATGATAAGGTGGAAGTGAGTAGTTGTGCAGTGAAGGGATATGACAGGGGTGTAGGGATACTATTGGGTTGGGCGGTGCAAGCTTGACAGGGGGATAGGGTGGGAAGGATGGGTTGGACAGTCCATCAAACAGGGGGGAGGGTTGGGGTAGGGAGCAGGTGAACACTGTGGATTGGTGGGTACATGGGTGAAACTACAGTATCGAGAAAACTCTTTTAGCAATATGATAAGGAAGGGTTACTGGTTTAGGGTGTTGGATGGGGGGGCATTTGGGATATGGCACACCTGGGGCAGTCTTCTAGAGAATGTGCAACTGATCATTTTGTCATAAAGTGCTGTATCAGTGGGGAGAGACCCACATAATGAGTGGGAAAGAGTTGGACTCCCATGCTGGGGAGGCCCAATATGTTCTCAAACAGAGGGGACAGTGTCTATCGAGAGCATGGGCAATTTCTAATAGGGGAGGACAGACTAGTGTGTCAAACCCTCAGCATTGTAGCAAATATTTATGAATCTCGTCCTTCAAGAAGTGAAGCCTGGTGGTCGCCGTGGGCCCCGAGGGGTGGGGGAGGGAGGAATAGATTAGATGGAAGAGTGGGTATTTGGGGGGCAATGGAAGCGTTCTGCATGATCTTGCAATGATGGGTACAGGCCATGTTAAATTTCATCAAAAATTTATAAAAGTGTGTGGTCTAAAATGTAAACCATAATGTAAACTGTTGACCATGGTTAGTAGCTATGTTTAAATACGTATACATCAGTTGTAACAAATGTACCATCCACATGTAAAAAGGTTTTTAATAGGGAAGGGGAGAAAGGGGGAGGATGTTGGGTATATGGGAGTCCCCTATATTCCGTATGTAACTTTACTGTGACCTAAAACTTCTTTGAAGACAAAATTTTTAAAAAAGTAAGACACTGGGGAAGAAATGGAAGAAAATGTCACTGTACATACAGGACAACAATGATGAAAGGCAAAACATCAAAAATATTTTAAAACTATTTTTCATTTTTTTAATAACTCATTTTAAAACTTTTAGTTTCAGTTTTTCTAAATTATTATGTATTTTATTTCTCATGTTTAAACCTATCATTATTATTTCATTTTCCTATTAATCGAATTTGGCAATATTCCTGGCTTCATTTTTGAAGAAGTTTTGGATCACAGAAGGGTTACAACTATGGCAGGAGAGGAGCAATGGTGTGGGGTGTCAGTGATGGGGAATGCATGGGAGGAAGTTCACCAGGGCTTACATATAAGGTATATAAATATGTTCAAATGTTCATGGGACATTGCCACAGTGGGTAAGGATTCACACAACAGCCGAAGGATTGTTGAATCCCCATCCTGGGGAGCTCAGAATAGCAACAATCTTCCAAGTACAGGGGCAATGACTAGTGAAGAGGGTTGGTCTAATGATGGGCCCTTAATATTGATGACTATGCTTCTGAGCCTTTTGCTTTTGAATGTGCAACTTGGCCTAGTGATGTACAGTGCCAAAGAGTTATCTCCTGAGAGCTTCCTTGTTGCTCAAATGTGGCCTCTCTCTAAGCCAAACTCAGCATGTGGATGCATTAAGTTCTGCACAGCGAGGGACATGACTCCTGGGGTTGAGCCTCCCTGGCAGAAAGGGATTACTACCAAGCACTGGGTGGTGATACAACTGGAAGAAGACCTTGGATAAAAGGGAGAAAGGTAAAGCAAATGAGTTTATATGGCTAAGAGACTTCAAAGTGAGTTGGGAGGTCATCAGAGAGGTAACACTTATGCACATCTTAGCAGGATCTCATAGACGGCCAAAGCAGACACTACCCCAAACAGTGGGGCTCCTGAGGGCTCCGAAGACACCCAGGTCCTATGCTCATGGCATATAGCTCCAGAGTTTGGTGCCTTTCCAGTGGGTCCTACTTTGGAGATTGTGCTCCCGAGTGTGACAGAGTTGGACTCAGATGTGAATTCTCTACACATGCCTCTTCTGTCCCTTCTATTTGAACCTATAGTTGGTGCTGGATTTGGTAGGTGTATGTCCAAGAGACTTGAATCTCTGGGCTGTCCATGTGCCAGCTGGGCCCTGAGCCTCAGCAGTGTTGCAACACCTACTCTCCAGTTCACTGGATTCACCCAGGACAATAAACAAGGAGGTGAGAATGGACAACTACTACACTAAGGAACCTAGAGAGTCTACAACTGCAAGCAAGAGAGTCCCATCCATCAGCCATATGGGATCAAAATCCCCTCTCAATTAGAGGTGGAATGGGCATCACCACATCAGAATCCTCAGGATTGGGGAATAAAATATGGAGTAGAGTAGACTTACTGGTATTCTACTATAGACTTATTGTGATTCTAGCAATGGAAGAAATTATATTATTGATGTGGAGACAGTGGCCACTGGAGGTGCTGAAGTCAGGGAGAGGGAAAAAGAAGTGTAATATGGGGTATTTTCAGGACTTGGAATTGACCTGGATGTCATTGTTGTGACAGATACAGGCCATTATATATCCTGCCATAGCCTACAGAATTGTGTGGAAGAAAGTGTAAATTACAATGTAAACTATAGTCCATGCTTAGTGGCAATGCTCCAAAATGTGTCCATCAATTGCAATGAATGTACCACACTAATGAAAGAAGTTGTTAATGTGGGGAAAAGTGGGAGATCTGGGGAGTGGGGCATATGGGAATCCCTTATTTTTTTTATGTAACATTATATGTAATCTAAGCATTTTTTAAAAATAAATAAAAAATATATTTTAAAAAAACAGTTACTAAATTTTGAGCACTAGCTGTGTGCCAAATAATGTGCTAAGTATTTTATATATGCTATTATGGTGTCATAGTTAATTCTTATAACAACCGTATAGATAGGTATTCATGTACACATTTTATTGATGTATTGATGTTCAGAAATTGTGGCTCAAAGAAGTATTTTGCCCAATGAGCCACAATCAGAAAATGAAGGAGCTGCTCTCGATTTAAAAGTCCACATTCATGTCAATGTACCACACTGTCTCCCCAGTCACAGATAGAGGACTGGGGGTGGCTGCCATCCACACGGATAGGGTTGGGGACAGGTGGGTGTGTGCAGGCTGCAGGCTCTGGAGTCAGACAAACCAGTGTTCAACCCTCAGCCCTGTGACTTCCAAGCTATTTGAACTTTGGGAAAACTCCTAACTTCTTTGAATCTTTCTCATATGTAAAACGGGACTTAGAGTGCTCAAGTCACAATGCTGGTTCGAATATTAAATGTGATAAAAGCATTTTGCAAAGCACCTAGCTTATAGTAGGTACCTGGCTTTTGAATGAGAGTTATTCCTTTCTGTCTATGGTTGGATAACCTTTCAGATACTTCCCCAAGTGTAAAGAACTGGTCACCTTGGCTTATTTTTGAAATAACGCTGCCACCTAGTGAGAACATACATGTTGATACGCAGCTCCACTAAGGGCAATAAAGATTAACGTGTACCAGCCTTATAACATAGAGGCACGGGGCAAGCTGGTGCCTGGAAAGTTTTTCTAGGGCAGTGCTTTCCAAACTTTCTGTGCTGAAGACCCAGTTTTTAAAATAGGCACCCCATTGCAGGCCAGGATTTTGTAAAATATAGCAAAAATGAATTACTAGCTATGAAATAATTAGAACAAGCAAATTCATAGCGCTAGAAAGGAGAATACAGAGTATCAGAGACAGCAGTGGGAGCAGCAATGGGAAGTTAATGCTTAATCGATACAGAATTTCTGTTTGGGGTGATGATAATGTTTTGGTAATGGATGGTGGTGATGGTAGCACAATATTGGGAAAGTAATGAACACCACTGAATTATGTACTTCAATGTGGTTAAAAGGGGCAATTGTAGGTTGTTAACATGTCACTAGAATAAAAGATAGAAAAAACCCATAGGACTATATAACACAAACAGTAAACCATAATGTAAGTGTGGATTATAGTTAATAGTACAATTATAATTATATTCTTTCATCAATTGTAAGAAAGGTACCACACTAATGCAAAGTGTTATTAATAGGGAAAACTGTGTGTTTAAGAGGAGGTGGATAGGAACTTTATTTTCTGCATGATTTTTACTGTAAACTTCCAACTTCTTTAAATAAACAAAAGGAATGAATTACTAGAAAATGAAATGAAACAAGACAGAAAAATACAAACCTGATTTTAAATTACTAGAGTCAACAGCATTAAGTTCCTATGTCAAATTGCTATACAAGTTTCTGAATGCTTACTCTCAATTTCTGTGTTGGTCTTCCCATGGATCCTGTAACAGTTAATGAACCGACATTGGCCTATGGAGCATACTTTGTGTAGCATTGATCTCATTAATAGTTATAATAGCCTATTATACTTAATTACTCCTGGAAGACAGTAAAGACTGGGAAAACCACTGGCCTGCATGTGCTTTGACCTTTATTTAAGGAAAGAAGAAGATTTATGGAAAACCAAGTGGATGTGATGTTCAGGAGATTGAAGCTCAGATCATTTCCAGCTTATTCATCAGCAGTTGCTTGCAAAGTGTTTTGACATACTTGTATAAAAGTACGGTTTTCATTTTTAACAGATAGTGGACATCTCAACACGATCTGAGAATATTGCTCTTGAAGCCCAGATTTTAACATCTGATGCCAATAAATTAACTGCTGAGAACATCACTTCTGCTACTACAGTGGTTGGACAGATCTTCAACTCATCCAGAAATGCTACAACTGAGGTCAATTTCATAACATTTTTTAAAAGGAAGAAAAAAAGTCAGACTCAAAATTCTATCACTTTTTCCATGATACAGAATTGGGCATGGTTTGAGTTGCTTAAAACAGTTTTGAGGAGCACTCTTTCTGAGAGATGCTCAAAGGAAATAAAAGAATTCCTAGACCAAATATTCTCCTTCAGGATAGTTACAAAAAATATGTTCATGTTAAGTCTTCCAGAAAATCCTGGAATGAACAAGTCTATTAACCTTATTGATATTTTTATCAATTGCATTTGACCTCATCAATTCTATTCTATTCCAGGTAACTAGTATTCCCAGGAACTGACTTTGAAACAGGTGCCGTAAACTGTAACTCCTTTCTGCCGAGTATATTTGCATTTTTGTCTTGGCTTCCAGAATACTTTAAGCCTAGTTTACATTCTGGATGTTATAACCTGCTAAACACTGATTCCAGTGAACTAGGACAATAGTCATCTTTTACCCATTAGTACACCTTGAGCACTGGTCAAGCTTGGCTATAACCTTCCAATACAGACTGATCCAGTGTCTATCAGTTGAATATCAGCATGGCCTGAAAATATCTACTACTTTATTTCTTCCTCTTTAAATATCTTATCTCAAAAAATTATTTTATGCTACCACAGGTACTTTGGAAAGTAGGTGGGATTCAAAGCAGAAGTTAAATAAAATGGAATTGAAAGGGAAAATTATCAACCTCCAAATGTGGAATTTATGGAACGACTAGCTGATAAAGACAGAAGGGCAGCAATACTGAAAAGGAGGGCAGTTAAATAGTAATCAAAGATGATGAGAGCCCCTCTCTGGCATGCTCTTAATTTTTGTTTGTTAGGAAAACTAGAAATCATTTCTTAAGTAATAAAACTACACTAGTTGTCATGGCCTACAGTGTTTTAACAATCAGGCCCTGCACTCTTCTGCTTTGGTATTTAAATATTTGTGCTTTGAGGGGTGTGGGGAGTTTTCATTCAAAGACCTTGGTAGGAGGTCAGATTTGGAGACCCACCTCTCCTAAGTGATTGCCTCAATTTATATTTTTACTTTGCCTCATTTCAATTCCCTCTGCTATCTTATATAGACTAACACTGAGCAATTTTTAAAAAAATGCTTCTAGATTATCATACCAATGTACCTCTTACTACCATAATAATTCGTGATGATGATGTATGGTATACGTCTTCGTTGATTATTAATGCCTTCTCCTTGACAGGCAAAAAAAGTTGCTGTAACAACAGTGAGTCAGCTTCTAGATGCCAATGAAGATGCTTTTCAAAGTGCGGCTGCTGCTACCTTTAAAACGTAAGCAAAATTTAATTTGGTTGAAAACTTGATGAAGTGTTAATGTACTAAGAAAAATTAAATATTACTTTTATGAATGCACCAACTGGTTGATTCCTCTGGAATGCAGACAAAAGCCTCAACTTTCCTGATGATCTTCAATTACTGGATAGAGTGGTGTATGTTAACTTCTTGTCCAGAGGTGACCATGGCCTGGGAATAGTGAATAACTGGGATGATTTAATTTAGAACTGTTTTCCTAGCCTTAGTTTATCACGGTCAAGGGGACCATGCACAGCAGGGAGTTCTTTCAACTCCTCTCTGCAGCTGCAGAGAACAGCATAACTTTGCAGGACACTCTGCCTTCCCCATCCATATCTCAGCTCTCTTTCCAAGGCCCGGGTGTATTTTGATTAAGTTTTCTTTAGTTTTTCCAAGACTACATGAAGAAAAAAATAAGAATCTAACTCTATTTGTTTTCTGTTTTCTCAACTCTTAAGTTCTGATTTTTTCTTTTCTTTTCTTTTTTTCATTGTATGCTTGTACTTTAAAGTACTTATATATTTTTTTCATAGAGTCCCCTCATTGGGCTTCAGCTGTGTATCTTGTATACAGTTTCTAAACCGTTTTTAAATTTAAGTAAATATGCATATTCATAATAGAAAAATAAGAAAACATATAGATGAGCTAAAATGTAAAATTATCCAGATATTTTCTTTTTGCAAGTATGTGTATTAAAATTGAAATCATATTGCATATCCTACTGATTTATAACTGTCTTTTGTCACTTAATAATACTATGTAAACATCTTTTAAAATATAAATACATATATGTCTGCATCATTATTTTAAATTACTGCATAATATGAATAAGCCTTTATTTAAAGAGCTCCCTGCGGCTGGACATTTAGATTACTTCACATTTTAAAATATTATGAACAATGAACTTTCTAGTACATATTTTTTGTTTGCTTGATCCATTGTTTCTTTAGGAGAAAGTACTCCTGGAAGTAGTTCTCTGGCTTTGTAATTATTACAACTATTTATTTAGTGTTGAGCCCTCAAAGTAGAGAAAGCACAAAAGCACAATGTAGAGAAAGCATTCAAAAGATTATAATTCTGAGAGATGGTGGTAGAGGTTGTGTAAGCACTTTTACTGGTATAGTTTGTGACTCCAAATTTCAATAGGAGTCTGGGCCCCTTTTCCCATTTTTCTTGAAGTAGAAGGAAGTGGCCATGGAGTTCAACATCTAAGGTCAGTGAACATGGTGGATTCCCAGTGCTAGCATGGCCTACTTCAGAGCTGGAGGCTCAGGGCTCACAGAGTCTTGCTAGGGGAAAAGGAAAGAAGTGGATGGTTTTGGTGAGAAATCTGAGAAAAGAGAAGTTGTGGGATTCAATTGAGAAAGTCACAGATCGCCATGTGGATGGGAACAGTGTCCTAACAAAAAGCAATTGTAAAATTTACTGGTTTAAGACCGAGGAAAGCAAAAATAATCCTGTGTGATTTTTGTTTAATATCAAATTGATTGCAAAGGAGACAGTTGGAGGATAAACAGAGCTTTTAAAAAGAACACATTAGAATATGAAACAGTATAAACACACTCAATCCTCCCTTCTGCACACTCTGAATTTCTAGCCTACTTATTTTCCTAATTATGGACCACCAGTTTACTGTCCTCCATGTGATATTTGACATTAACTCTAGTGGACTCAGAACCACATGCCCCTAGATTCAAGATTAGGTCACCAATTCCTTAGCTTTTTTTCAGGAGAATACCCTCGATAAGCTGCCAAGAGAGGCCATCTCAAATTGTCATAATAAAATTCTCTGTCATCCATTCTCTCTAAAATGAGAGGAGGCAGAATATTGAAATGGGCCAGGCTCTGGGGCCTTGGGCAGGGTTTCTGCTGGTGAGGGTATGCTAGTATAGTCAATGAGCCTAGGACTTCATTTCTGCCCTTTGAACATTGCCTGCAAAGGTTAATCCACAACCTGGAAACTTTGCTGTCACATTGAGGCTCATAATTGCCCTTGTTTACCTAACTTGGGTAATGCAAAACTGCTTCCTGGGAGTGGATGTGGCTCAAGTGGTTGAACACCTGCTTCCCACACAGGAGGCCCCGGGTTTGGTTCCTGGTGCCTCCTAGAAAAAACAAACCAAAAAAAAAAAACAACAACAACAAAAGAAACATACAACAAGGAAAACAACTGAAGAAACCAACTCAGGGAAGCCGATGGTGGCTCGGGTTGAGCGCTGGCTTCCCACATACGAGGTCCAGGGTTCAACACCTAGTACCTAAAACAAGCAAACAAGTAAACAAACAAAACTGCTTCCCTAACACTGACCACCTTGCACATTTACACTTCACATTTCTGTTTCTATTTCTGTTCTAGCCACCTTTCTTTGGTTACAAGGGACTCATTCAAGTTACTCTACCACCAGACAGCGATTTATTGTAAGGAGGCATATGAGATCTCATGGGAACCCAAGAACAGGAACACAATATGGCTGGGCCTTATGGACCCTGGATCAGGGAGATAGATGGCTGTGGATTTAAAGCACCTTTGGAGATCTCAGTAGAAAGAGTTTGTGGAGCTTCCCTCCAGGATAATATAATGGTTGTGGCCATAGTCATAGGGTCAGACAGACCTGGATTCAAATCCTAGCTTTACCATTTGGTGATTATTTCTAATTATTTTATATCTATAATTATCCAAATTACTTCATAAACTGAGTCTCAGATTCTTTAATGTAAAAGAGGATAATGTTGAGACTTACTTCAGAAAGATTCTTGTGAGGCTTAAATGTGAAAATGGATGTAAACCACTGGCATAATATCTGATTTCTAGAAAGGAAGACCTCAAAAACAGGTTATTGTCTCTATAATTAATATGACTCAATAAGCATGTGTGTCTCTTCTTGTCAACTCTTCTTTCTTATAAGTTAAACCTGTTTATACTATGTTGATTTCTCTGACCCTTTCTAAACCATGGCTTTCCTGATAAAATTTCCATGCTAGCTAGAAAATTTTTTCAGAGTAATTTGTAACATATTGATGGCCAGCTGCTAGACTGGCACCCTTGGGGCAGAGGTCCATCTTAATCCAATCAGTTATGGCCTGAATAAGGAAGAATCATATGGTAGAAACTATGACCTTAGCAGAGGCCATGAGTAAAGCAACCCTTTACAAGTGACTGTGACTGTGGAAGACACCTGCATGTATCTAGCACATCTTTCCCTTTGGCCTGTGAATGCCTGAAGGAGCTCTTTTTGGAATACTCCCATGTGTTTCACAGGATGCTGACCACATATTATGTGCTCAACCGGTATTTTGTGGTTGAATGAATGCATGAATGATGGTCTTAGCAGGTTGGAATTTTCCTAGGTATTCCCTCTATCTAAAGCAGCTCTCTGATAAGGCTGTTATACATTAAGTAAGAAATACATGGTGTGAATTGTTGAAAATTCATAAAATGGTGTTATGAAAGAAGAGCATCTGAAACAGAGAGGCCCTACATGAATGTTTCCATATATTATGGCTACTGCATTCTCTTTATGAAGCAATCTGTATTTTAAAATTTATTTCACTTTTTCGTTTCACTTGGGAAGGGAAATTTTATCTCAGGGGCAGAAATAAAGATTTAGAATACAGAACCACCAAATTTTAATGAAATCGTTTCATGGAAAACTAAAGCAGTTATCTTAGTTATAGAGGTTTGGTTTTGTCAAGAACAGAAATAATGAAATATGTCTTATAGGAAACAAAAAAAGTAAAGGTCTCATAACTGTTTGTTGGAGAACTACAAATTGACAGGCTTCCCCCACTCCCTCCTGCCTGACAGCTAATCAATCTTTTAACTCAGCCAAAGTAGAAAAGAAAATTGTGAAAACCTGCAGAATTTAGTTAATAACCAAAGGCTGGGATCTCAGAGCTTTGTTCTTCATGGTTCCATCGAACGGTAGACGTAGGAACCAACTTACAAAGAGATGCTTTTGACCACAATGGATTTAGGTGAGAAGACGTCAAAAAAAATGGAAAATGATTCTTATCATCAAGAAACAATAAGAAGTGCATGCCTGGTGGATGGTGGATGGCAATATCATCCTTCTACTATGTGAAGGGGTGCACGGTAAAGAATATTTCTATTGGGAAATGTGTCATACTTGAGTTCCAGGTTTGTGGTATCTAAGTCCAAGATACTTTCAGTGGGGACAGTCCACTGGAATCTAACAACAGTAGCAAATGCATATATAACAAAGCAAGAATCTCAGGGAGAAAATCAATTATTTGTTTGTGTTTGTGCCAATGCTGTTGTGACCATATAAGTTCTGTGCTTATCCTTTTTTACTGGAATGTATGAGGGAATGCACACCTCCGATTTTATGGCAAAATCTCTAGAATATTATATGTTGTATTTTATTCCATGCAGGCTTATTGAGTCCATGGAGGAGTATTCCTTGACTTTGGGTAATGAGTCAGTGGTGGTACCTAATATAGCAATACAGACTGTAAACTTACCTTCAGATAGCACCATGGGGTCTGGAAGTATTCGCTTCTCAGTGGGGAAAGGTGAGCTGTTTGTCTTGTGTTCTTATAATAGTAGAGAGCATTCTGCTACCAATCATGAGTAATGTTGTATTCATGAAAATGTAGGCTTTAAAAATGTTACTTTTTCCTTCTCATAGGAGCTAGCAATTCTCTAACTTCTGGTTCAATAAGTGTAAATAATGAAAGTACCCTTAATCCAGATGGACAGACTGAACTTCAGATCGTGCTCAATATTAATCAAGGTAGGTTTCAACCTTTGTTAAATTAAAAAATGCACTCAAATTTATGGACTTAATAATTTAAAATCTTCTGAGGGGAGAAAGAATGTTTATTGAGTTCCACCCTGAATAATTTGTGTTTCAGTACGTTTGAGCTCTGACATGTTATATTCATCTCAACTCTACTATTCCAAGTCATAAACATAATTTCTTTTTTTTTTTCTTTTCAAAACTAGAACTTTAAAAGGTAGCAGAAATGAAATGCTCAAGCCATGGACAAATCTGTTTCCCACAAAAATCTTGCATAGATGTTCTGGTTTATATTCATACCTTTAAAAAATATTTAGTCCACAAGCTTTGTACTGTATCTGCCCATATTTACTAGTGACATGATGCTCACAGGCTAGGACATATCCTGCAGACCTGCCTGTGGAACATTTTGTGTAATTAGCACAATTATCATTAGTAGTACCAATTTTCGATATATATCTCCTCTAATTTGGTGCCCACCATGGGCACCCTATCATCTTACACATGACCCTTTAGAAGTCCTTATGTCTAACTTGAAATGATTATACTTTTCAAAATCTAAAAAAAAAATTTTGAAAGATTGAGTATTATGACAATAATAATATGTAAATTGAACACACACATTTACCTTTCTTCTCTGCCCAAATCAAAATCAATGTCAGAAAGTACATATTTGAGAAAGAATAATTCATAATAGCACTGAAAGAAAAGAAAGGATATGACTTGTGGGTCTGGAATGTTGTGGGATTGTGCTCCTATTTCCTTTTGGCCACATGCTTTATGAGAGTAAAGATGAAGTCTTTCTTTCTTCTTTTCTTTTCTTCATGCACACAGAAAAGTACAGAAAATAATATAAGTAGCACCTATGTGCCCACCAACAAGGGAACTAATGTCAATATTTTGCCATATTTGCTTTGGTCCTCTTAAAAAATTAAGATATTATGGCTGTATCTGAAGCCCACTTAGATAGCCTTAGAAGCCTTATTCCTTCCCATCGCTGCTTTCCAGAAGTTACATTTTCCTAAAACTGATATGTATCCTGTTCATGGTTGTTTTTGCACTTTTGTTTTATATTTATGTATCCATAAGTGAAATATCCTATTGTTGGGAATATTATAAATATTTACAAAAATGGTATCATACATAACACTTTCTTATTTGAGAAGTTGTAGGTTTAAAGAAAAATAATGAAGAAAGCACAGACTTCCCATTTAACCTATCTGTTGTTAACTCCTTGCATTAGTGTGGTATGTTTGTTATAATTGATGAAAGAAAATTATTATATAATTACAATTGTATAATCAACCATAGTTAGGGAAGATTGCTTTATGTACAAATATACTCATTTATAGTCCTCATTTCTATAATTGGTCATGTGGTCATAACTCATATTTATAACTACCTTCTTCCACTATTCATTCCATATTCCCTTTACCCTCAGTTAGCACCTCAGCTGGTCACCATGGTTTTTTGCCTTGTGGGGTGACCCAAATCTTCACTCCTGAAGTTCCTGGGCAGTAGGTAATCCTGCCTGGATTGGGTTGTTGCAGTTTTCCATTTGCTTTAATCACAGGTCATGGTAGTACTAACAGACACCCTAGGAGAGCCCCTGTATTCCAGGAAAACTCTTCTTTACCTCTATTGTGTGGTTGTAGCCATATTTCTCCTTGATAGTTGGGATCAATTACCCCAGTCAACACAGTAATTCCCTTCTTTGCCTGCTGATTCTGAGGCATGTGAAGCCAAAATGGCCAGGTGGTAGTCTTAACTTCCATTTCAATGGAGTAGTTGTTGTGTCTCCTGGTAGAAGCACTTCATTTGGAACTAAGACCTGTAGACCAGCAAAGCTTAAGTTTGCAGGGACGGGAAGCAAAAGTTTTTCTAGTGGATCCCTAGGGGTAATAGTGAGCAGTACTATTCCCATTTCCACCCCTTGATTCCTGGATGCGTGAGTCCTGGCTGTTGGAGAAACAGTACCATAGCATAGACACTGATTTAGAGCATACATAATCTCCTGGAGAACAATCACCCAGCCCTACAAGGCATTGCCTCCTAGTTGGTGCTGTAATGGAAATTTAGTTTTCAAAAGACCATTCCACCATTCTATCAATCTGTGTCCTTCAGGATGATGGGGAACACGATAAGACCAATGAATTCCTTCAGCATGTGCCCATTCCTGCACTTCATTTTCTGGGGAGGGGGTTCCTTGATCAGACGCAATGCTGTGTGGAATACTATAATGGTGGCTAAGGCATTCCATAAGTCCATGGATGGTAGTTTTGGCAGAAGTATTGCATGCAGGGAAGGTAAACCCAAATCCAGAGTATGTGTTTATTCCAGTTAGAACAAATCATTTCCCCTTCCATGATGGAAGTGGTCCAATGTAATCAACCTGCCACCAGGTAGCAGGCTGATTACTTTGAGGAGTGGTGCCATATTGGGAACTGAGTGTGGGTTTTGGGTCTTTGTTGCTGGCAGATTGGGCACTCAGCAGTGGCTGTATCCAGGTTGGCCTTGATGAGGGGAAGTCCATGTTGCTGAGTCCATGCATAACCTCCATCACTTCCACCATGGCCATTTTGTTCATGAGCCCATTGGGCAATGACAGGAGTGGCTAGGGAAAGAGGCTAAGTGCTAGCCACAAAGTGGGTCATCTTATCCACTTGATTATTAAAATATTCCTCTGCCAAAGTCACCCTCTGGTGAGCATTCACATGGGACACAAATAACTTCATGCTTTTTGCCCACTCAGAAAGGTCTATCCACATACCTCTTCCCCAGACTTCTTTGTCACCAATTTTCCAATCATATTCCTTCCAAGTCCCTGACCATCCAGCAAAACCATTGGCGACAGCCCATGAATCAGTATTCAAATGCACCTCTGGCCATTTATCCTTCCAAGCAAAATGATTAACCAGGTGCACTGCTCAAAGTTCTGCCCACTGGGAGGATTTGCCCTCACCACTGTCCTTCAGGGATGTCCCAGAAAGGGACTGCAGTACTGTTGCTGTCCACTTTCAGGTGGTACCTGCATATCATGCAAAACCATCACTAAACCAGGCCCAAGTTTTCTCTTCCTCAGTCAACTGATTGTTAGGAATGCCCCAAGAGACCACAGCTGTGTGCTGGGAAAGCTGTGTGCTGGGAAGGTTATGTGGCAGGAGTGGGGGGCCATGGGCATTAGGGCCACTTCCTCATGTAGCTTACTTGTGACTTCAGGACCTGCTCAAGCCCTATCTCATATATACCACTTCCATTTTATGACGGAGTGCTGCTACGCACACCCAACTTTATGATTTGGCAGGTCAGACAACACCCAGCCCATGATAGACAGCTCATGTCTCCTGGTAAGTTGGTGATCCATGGTTAAGCATTCTGTCTTTACTAAGGCACAGTAGCAGGCCAAAAAATTTTTCTCAAAGGGAGACTAGTTATCTGCTGATGATGACAAGGCTTTGCCCCAAAATCCTGAGAGTGTGCATTGTGATTCTCCTATAGGGGCCTGACAAAGGCTCCAGATAGCATCTCTTTTTGCCACTGACACTTCCAGCACCATTGAACCTGCTGTATCACATGGACTAAGTGGCAGTGCAGCTTGCACGGCAGCCTGAGGCTATTGCAGAGCCCCCTCTTCTTCTGGTTCCCACACAAAACAAGCAGGTTTTGAGGTCATTTTGTAAATGGGCCAGAGTAGCACACCCAAATGAGGAATATATTGTCTCCAAAATCCAAAGAGGTCAACTAGGCATGTGTGTCTTTTTTGGTAGGAGGGACCAGATGTAACATCTTATCCTTCACCTTAGAAGGGATGTTTCAATTTGACCCACAACACTGGACACCTAGAAATTTCACTGAGGTGGAAGTCCCCTGTATTTTTGTTGGAATTATCTCCCATCCTCTGACACACAAATACATTACCAATAAGTCTAGAATAGTTGCTACTTCTTGCTCACTAGGTCCAATCAACATGATATCATCAATATTATGTATCAGTGTGATATCTTGTAGGAAGGAGAGACAATTAAGGCCCCTGAAGACTTGATTATGACATAGGGCTAGAGAATTGATATACCCATGAGGTAGGACAATGAAGATTGGCCTTGCCAACTGAAAGCAAACTGTTTCTGGTAGTCTTTACTAATAGTAATTGAGAACACAGCATTTGCCAGATCAATAACTACATATCAGGTACCAGGGGATGTGTTGAATTGCTCATACAATGATACCACTACTAGCTAACACCAAAGGTTTCTGCGAGTCAGACTATTTTGATTGCTGCTTTCAGTCTACTGTCTATTATGGTAACCACACCCACCCTGTCTTTGGCAATTAAGAACTGCCACTTGGCTTATGCCAACCCGGGATCTAATCATTCACATTGTGTTTAAGGATCTAAGTTCAGTGACATAATTTCCCACAGTAATATCTGACCTACAGAGCTCTTCAGGAAAGATGGAGTTATTCTTACAAATTTATTCCTTGCAGTCCTGATAAAAGTTGTGTCCTCTAGACATTCCTGTGGTTGGAGAGCTGGTCTTATAGAATAAATCCACTCTTAACAGCCCAGTCTCTTTAAGACTTTGGTTCCCCTCATCTACATTATACCATGGCAGTTCTGGCATTTTGGCCACTTGTCATGTAGGCCACCTTTTGGTCTATGCTTCAGCCAACCACCTGAACAAACTGCTAGAGCCCTTACTAACCCCTCAAGCTATAACACTGATCCAAAATCTCAGCTTAGTGGGCCTATATCAATAAAATCATCCTGATCCAACTTTATATTCCTTCCACCATTATCCCATACCCATAATATACATTCCCACACATATTCCCCAAATTTCTGTCTATATAAAATGGAAAAATCATGCAGTTCTTTTGGAGTATAGTGTGCCTCCTCATGGGTCACACTTTTTAACCTCACTTGTTGGGACTTCAGTCTAGTTGAAAAGAGAGGTGATGGAGGTGGGTCATGAGAAGAATTAGAAGTATCTTGCAAGCCATCCATCTTGGGGCATTGCATTGCAATTTCATCTGGTGAAACAGGAATAAACTCTTCAAATGGAGGAGTGAGGACTATTTGCTTAGGATAGGTGATTACAAATTTATCAGGCACAGCATGGTTAATCTCTTCAGGATGGCAGATTCCTCAGGGCAGACTGGATGTTAGAAGGCTGATTCCTTAGGGCAGACCATCACAGATTTATCTGGCAAGGACTCAGCAGAATCTAGAGTTTCAATGTCCCCACCACCATCATTATCAACCCACATGTCTCCATTCCAATTTTCAAGATCCCATTCCTTTCCATTAATGCCTTCACTTTAACAGCAGACACCCTGCAAGACTGGGAATTTAGTTTACATTGTAAGAAGTAAAAAGTGGAGTTACATACCAAAACAAAACAAAACAAAAAACAATAGTGTTGTCATTTCTAGTTACCCATATGGTTATTTTTACCAGAAGTATTTATTTCTTTATGCCACTTTGATCCAGTGTCTAGTGTCCCTTCCTTTCAATCTGAAGAACTCTCTTCATCATTGTTTGTAGCACAGGTGTAGTGGTGATGTACTCGTTGGTTTTTGTTTATCTGGGGAACTCTTAATCTCTCCCCTCTTTTTTTGTTTCACATTGACTGAGGTCTACTATGTATCAGGCATTGTGCTAAGCATGTAACATTTAATAGGTTTTACCATTATCCCCATTTTACAGATGAGGAAACAGGCTCTAGGATGAAGTTACACCTTTGCATAACATCTCAAAGCTAGTAAGTGGCAAGCAAAACTGGGGCTGGAACCAAGGTCTGTGTGACTTGAGCTCTTGGCTACCCTAACACCCCGAAACTGCCCCTTAGGAAATGAGGAAAGAGGGGTGGGGGATGAGAGCTAGGCAGAGATCATTTTCAGAAATTAGGAGACCCCAACAACCACTTGACTGCCAGTCACGATGCTTGAAGGGCAGTAGCCTGAGTATGGGGACACTCTGCAGAGCTGCCAATGCCCTGCCCCAGCCCAACACCCCACTCTTGACAAATAAAGGTCCCTTGAGCAGTTCTGCTCAGGACCCCAGAATTCAAACTGCAGTCTTGTTTCTCAGGCTTTTGCTGAAGAGTCTAGTGGTGGGTGGGCAGGGGGAATTCCTGATTTGGGTCAAAATGAATATGCCCCAGTCTTCATCCAACACTCACCCACTTTCCCTCCTCCCCAAATTGTGCCTTGTGACCTCTGATGCCAAGCATGTGTGGGAACCCAACTGCCAAAAGAGGCCTGGGGGCTGTGCCATTCTACCATAGCCTAGCAGGTTCTTCCCTCCTTTTTGAAACAAAGTCTGGCTGAATATAAAATCCTTGGTTGGAATTTTTTTTTCTTTCAGCCCTTTAAATATTTTGTCCCACTGCCTTCTTGCCTCCATGGTTTCTGTCGAAAATCAGTAATTAATCTTAATGGGATTCCTTTGTATATAATTCATTGCTTTCTTTGGCAGCTTTCAGAACTCTCTCCTTGTCCTTGGCATTGGACAGTTTGATTACTAAGCATCAGGACATCGTTCTCTTTGAATTTATCTTATTTGGAGTTTGTTGGATTTCTTGAATGTGCATATTCATGTCTTTTGTTAAATTTGGGAAGTTTTTGCCATTATTTCTTTGAATATTCCTCCTGCCCATTTCTCTTTTTCTTCTCCTTCTAGGACTTCCATAATGTGTATCCTGGTATACTTGATGGTGTTCCACAGGTCTCTTAGGCTCTGTTCACTTTTTAAAATTCTTTTTGATTTCTCCTCCTCAGCCCAAATCATTTCATTTGAATTGTCTTTGAGATTACTGATTCTATCTTCTGCCAGCTCCAATCTGTTTTTGAAACCCTCTGGGTAATTTTTAAATTTCAGTTCTTGTGGTTTTCAACGCCAGTACTTCTGTCTGGTTCCCTTTTAAAATTTCTATCTTTTTATTGAGATTCTCATGTAGTTCATCCATTGTTTTCCTCATATCATTTGGTTCTTTCTTTGTGTTTTCCTTTAACCCCTTGAGCACATTGGAAATCATTTTCTTAACATCTTTGTCTGGAATATCCAAAGTCTGGTTTTCTTCAATGATGATTTCTGGATTTTTATCCTGTTCTTTTGGATGGACCATTAGTTCCTGTTTGCTTGTCTTGTTATCATATGTTGTACATATGATACATAAGTTATGGGATATGCCCATATGTATATTTTAATATTTTTAAATGTTGTACATATGATACAAATGTTATGGGATATGCCCCTATGTATATTTTAATATTTTTAAATGTTAACTCTAGGATTTAGTCTATGAACTGTCTGTTCCTTAAGTTTGTAACCAGATAGTGATATGCCAGATATTTCCTTGAGTGCCAGATGGCAACCAAAACAAACTAACAAATGCAACAAGCACCTTTCACAGTCTTTGCAAATTGGCTCTGCTTTGGCTGGTGGTTTCCTTCAGAAATTAACCCTCTTATCAAGAAGATCAGCTTGAGGAGAGTGAAATGCAGGATACTCTCTGTTTTATCTGAGCCTGTCTAGAACCTGCTTCTTGTTTTGGGCTTGTACTTGCTCCTGGCCTTAGGAATTCCCAGTTTCATGATATTTGTATGTTCCCTCTACTCCCTTTGCAATAAACTTACTATTTCATGCTCTATTGCATGACTAAATTCAGGTGGTTCTTTGCCTAGGCAGCTTCAACTTAATTATTTTTTTCTTTATTAAAGAAGGTGTGAGCTTATAGAATGATTATGCATAAAATATATGATTCCCATACACCAACCCACAACCATCACCTTGCATTGGTATGGAACATTTGTTAAAATTGATGTTAGCACATTTTAATAATTGTACTATTAATTTAAATCAATGGATTAACTTAGAGTTCACTGCTTGTGTAGTGTCATTCCATGGATTTTAAAAATATTATTCTTTTACCATATATACAATCTAACATTTCCTATTTTAATCATATTCAGATATATATTTCAGTGCTGTTAATTGCCTTTACAATGCTATGCTACCATCACCAACATCCATTACCTAAACATTCCATCATTCCAAATAGGAACCCTATATATGAGTTTATATGAACCTTAACTCCCCATTCCCTGTGCCTACCTCATCCCTTAGTAACCTGTATTCTAAATTCTGACTCTAAGAATTTGCTTATTCTAATGAAATTATACAATATTTGTCTTTTTGTGTCTGGCTTATTTCACTCAACATGGCGTCTTTAAGGTTTACCCATGTTGTCACATGTATCAGGACTTCATTCCTTTTTATGACTGAATAATATTCCATTGCATGTATATACCACATTTTATTTATCCATTCATTGGCTGATGGACACTTGGGTGCTTCCATTCTTTTGGCAATTGCAAATAATGCTGTTATGAACATCAGTGTGCAAATATCTGTTCAAGTCCCTGCTTTCAGTTCTTTGGGGGTATATACCTAGTAGTGGGATTGCCAGGTCATATGGTAGTCTTCTACTTAGCTTTCTGAGGAACTGTCAAACTGTCTTCCACAGCAGCTGCACCATTTTATACTGATACCAGCAATGAAAGAGTTCTCCTATATCTCCACATCTTCCCCAACACTTGTTATTTTCCATTAAAAAAAAAAAAAAAAGCAGCCATTCTATTGTATATGAAATGATATGTCATTGTGACTTTGATTTGCAGTTCCCTGATGGCTAATGGTGTTGAGCATCTTTCCATGTACTCTCTGGCCATTTGTATATCTTCTTTGCTGTAATGTCTTTTCAAGTTTTTTGCCCATTTTAAATTGGGTTGTCTATTGCTGTTAAGTTGAAAGATTTCATTATATATTCTGGATACTAAACCTTTTTCAGATATGTGGTTTCCAAATATTTCCTCCCATTGTGTATGTTGTTATTTTACTTTCATGATGAAGTCCTTTGAGGAACAAAAGTTTTAATTTTGATCAGGTCCCATTTATCTATTTTTTCTTTTATTACTCATGCTTTAGGTGTAAACTTTAGGAAACCATTGCCTAACACAAGATCCTGAAGACACTTGTCTACATTTCCTTCAAGGAGTTTTACATTTCTAGTTTTTCTATTAAGGTCTTTGATCCCTTTTGAGTTGATTTTTTAATACGGTGTGAGGTTGGGGCCATTCTTCTTCTTTTTGCAAGTGGAGATCCAGTTTTCCCAGGATCATTTGTTGAAGAGACTATTCTTTCCCAATTGAGTGGACTTTGTCACCTTGTCACAATCAGTTGGCCATAAATGTGAGGGTTGATTTCTGAGCTCTCAATTCTATTCCATTGGTCTATATGTCTGTTCTTGTTCTAGTACCATGCTGTTTTGCTTACTGTGGCTTTGTAATACATTTTAAGATCAGGGAGTGTGAGTCCTTCAACTCCATTCTTCTTTTTCAAGATGACTAACTATTCAGGGCCCCTTACATTTTCATATGAATTTTATGATTGACTTTTTCATTTCTGCAAAGATTTCTTGGAATTTTGATTGGGATTACATTGAATCTATAAATTGATTTGGATAATACTGGCATTTTAAATGATATTTAGTTTTCCAATCCATGACCATGGAATAACCTTCCATTTTCTCAGGTCTTCTTTAATTTCTTTTAGTAATGTTTTGTAGTTTTCTGTGTACAAGTACTTTACATCCTTGGTTAGATATTTATTCCTATAATATTTTATTTTTTTATTTACTATTTTGAATGGAATATTTTTCTTGATTTCTTCTTCCAATTGTTCATTGCTTATGTATAGAAACACTACTGATTTTAGGGTGTTGATCTTGTACCCTGCTGCTTTGCTGAGTTCATTTATTAGCTCTAGGAGCTTTGCTGTAGATTTTTCAGTATTTTCTGTATATAGGACGGTATCATCTACAACTAAGCAACTAAGGTAAGTTTTATTCTTCATTTCCAATTTGGATATCTATTGTTTCTTTTTCTTGCCTAATTGCTCTGGCAAGAATATCCAGTACAATGTTGAATAAGAGTGGTGAGAGTAGGCGTCCTTGTTTTGTTCCTTATCTTAGAGGTAAAGCTTTCAGTCTTTACCCATTAAGGTTGATGTTAGCTGTGGGCTTTTCATATATACCCCTTATCATGTTGAGGAAGTTTCCTTCTATTTCTAGTGTTCTAAGTGTTTTTATCAAGAAAGGGAGCAGTATTTTGTCAAATGCCTTTTCTGCATCAACTGTGATGATCATGTGGGTTTTTTACTTCATTTTGTTAATGTGGTGTATTATATTAATTGATTTTCCTATATTAAACCAACTTTGCATACCAGGGGTAAATCCTACTTGATCATGCTGTTTAATTATTTTAATATATACTGTTGAATTTGGTTTGCTAGTATTTTGTTGAGGATTTTTGCATCTATATTCATAAGAGATATTGGTCTGTGCTTTTTGTGTGTGTGTGTGTGTGGTATCTTTATCCAGCTTTGGTATGAGGGTAATGTTGGCCTGGTGATATGAGTTAGGGAGTTTTTCCTCCTCTTCAATTTTTTGGAAGAGTTCGAGCATAATTGGAGTTAAGTCTTCTTGTAATGTTTGGTAGAATTCCCCCATGAATCCATCTGGTCCTGGGCATTTTGTTGTTGGGAGGTTTTTTATTACAGATTCAATCTCTTTACTAGTAATTGGTTTGTTAAAATTTTCTGTTTCTTCTTGAGTCAGTGTAGGTAGTTTGTATGTTTCAAAGAATTTGTTCATTTCATCTACATTATCTAATGTATTGGCATACAGTTGTTGATAGTATCCTCTTATAATCCTTTTTATTTCAGTGGGGTCAGTAGTAATGTCCCCCATTTCATTTATGATTTTTTTGTTATTTTATCCTCTTTTGTTGTTGGTTAGTCTAGATAAAGTTTCGACTGTTTTATTGATGTTTTCAAAGAACCAATTTTGGGTTTTGTTGATTCTCCATTGTTTTTATTTGTTTTCTGTTCCATTTATCGCCACTCTAAACTATATTCCTTCCTTGTACTCACTTTGGGTTTAGTTTGCTCTTCTTTTCCTAATTCTTCCAGTTTTGAGGCTGGGTCTCTGATTTGAAGTCTTTCAGCTTTTTAAATGTGAGCATTTAGAGCTATAAATTTCCCTCTCAGCACAGCATTCTCTGCATCCCATAAAATTTGGTATGTTGTGTTTTCATTCTCATTCACCTCAATCTAGAATTTTCCTAATTTCACTTCTGATTTCCTCTTTAATATATTGGTAGTTTAAAAGTATGTTGTTTGGTGTTCCCCCGCCGCCATCCGGCGCTCTGCAGTTTGGCGGCGATGGCAGCGTGGTGAGTGCGTTGCTGAGGTGCCTAGGAGCCGAGCCGACATGGTCTTTCTTACCACGCAGCTCTGGCTGCGGAACCGCCCCACCCACCGCTCCTGAAGGATCCAGAAGGTGCTGGAGCACACCCGGCATTTCCGGTGAAAGAAGAATCCATGCTACAAGTTGGCTGTCAGAGCCATGGTTCCAGCCTTCGTGAAATGCACAAAAGCACAAAAACTATAGAAGAGGAACATGAGGACTCTTTGGAGAAATTGGGTGACAGCTGCTTCCCAGGAACATGGCCTAAAGTACTCAGTGTTGATTAGCAACTTGGTTAAGTGTCAAGTGGAGCTCAACAGGAAAGTACTTGTAAATCTAGCCATCTCTGAACCAAAGACTTTTAAATCTTTGGCTGCTTTGGCCAAAAGGAGGCGTGAGGAAGGATTTGCTGCTGCCTTGGGGGATGGAAAGGAGCCAAAAGGCATATTTTCCTGCGTGGTGCACTACCACTGACCCACTGACCCACTGACGGTGGCGAACTCCTGTTGGCTGCTGGGAGACAACATATTTATCCCCTGATGGTTGTAAGAACTCAGGAACAAAAGAAGAATTGAGTTGCTGTTTGTAAGTCATTTACAGTAGTTAAATTACATTTCGTGAATAGGCATGAAGACAGGTCCTTCATACTGGGACAGATTCTCAGAATCATCTTATCTAAATTGTTAAAATAGAGCTTGCTTGGTGTTCAAAAATAAATAAATAAATAAATAAACAAATAAATAAAAATAAAAATTTAAAAAAGGTATGTTGTTTAATTTCCACATATTTTTGAATTTTTCATTTCTCCCTTGGTTATTGATTTCTAGCTTCAACCCCTTGCAGTTGGAGAATATACATTGTATGATTTCAATTATTTTTTCATTTCTAGAGGCTTGTTTTTGATCCAACATATGGTCTATCTTGGAGAATGATCCATGTGCCCTTGAGGAGAATGTGTATTTTGTTTTTGTTGGGAGCTATGTGCTATATATGTCTGTTAGGTCTAGTTGGTTTAGTGTATCATTGAAGTCCTGTACTTCCTTATTGATCTTCTGACTAAATGTTCTATCCACTACTGAGAATGGTGCCTTAAAGTCTCCTAATATTAATGAAGAACCATCCATTTCTCCCTTCAAATCTGTCAGTAGTTGCTTCATATATCTTGGCACTCTGTTGTTAAGTGCATATATATATTCCTAATTGTTACATATTCTTGTTGAATTGTCCCTTTTATCAGCATATAATGAGCATCTTTGTCCCTTGTAACTGTGTATCCGGTATTAGTATAGCCACCCAGCTCTCTTTTGGATATTAGTTGCATGGTTTATTTTTTCCATCCTTTTGCCCTCAACCTACTTGTATCTTTGATTTTAAGGTGATTTTCTTGCAGACACTAAATAGTTGGGTCATGCTTTTTTAACCATTCTGCCCATTTCTGCCTCTTGACTGGAGAGCTTATTCCACTTACATTTAAAGTCACCATTGATAATATGGGACTTTCTTCTGCCATTTTGCTACTTAACCTTTGTAAGTCTTAGACTGTTATTGTCCTTCACTTCTGTTAAAGACTATTTTTATATTTATTTGCTTTTTTGTGTTGTACCATATTGAATGCCTTCTCATTTTATTTGGATATATTTTCCATTTATTTTCCTTGTGGTTACCATGAGGTTAAAATTTAACATCTGCAGAACAGATGTATCTCAAGCAGTTGAGTGCCTGCTTCCCACATGGGAGGTTCTGGGTTCGGTCCCAGTGCCTCCTAAAAAAAACAAAACAAAAACAAACAACAAAAACAAGCAAGCAAAACAAATAATAAAACCAACTCAGGGGAGCTGATGTGGCTCAGTGGTTGAGCACCAGCTTCGCACATACAAACCCTGGCACCAGTACCTCAAAAAAAAAAAAAAAAATTAACATAATAAATATATAACAATCCTATTTGGTTTAATACCAACTTGACTTCAATAGCATACACATATACTTTTTCTATACCCCTTGACCCCCCCCACCATTTTTTGTGCTTGTTACCACTTCTGTCTTTGTACATTGGTTATATCCAAAAACGTAGATTTATCATTACGTTTTATACATGTGCATTTTAGCATCTGTAGGAAAAAATGGAATTATATACCAAACAAGACAATACAATAATACTGGCATTCTTAATTACCCAAATGGTTACCTTTACCACAAGTCTTTATTTCTTTATGCTGCTTTGAACCATTGTCTAGTGTCCTTTCCTTTCAGTCTGAAGAAATTCCTTTCTTGTTGGGCAAGTTTAGTGGTGAAGAACTACCTCAGCTTTTGTTTATCTGAGAATATCTTAATTTCTCCCTCATTTTTGAAAGAGAATCTCACTGGATATAAAATTCTTGGCTAATAGTTGTTTCCCTTCAGCACTTCATGTATTTCAACCCACTGCCTTCTTGTCTCCATTGTTTCTGATGAGAAATTGACATTCAATCTAACTGGGACTCCCTTATACAAACATGTTGCTTTTTCTTGCAGCTTTCTCCTTGTCTGTTGTATTTGTTAGTATAATCAATATATGAATGGATGTACTTTTCTTCATTTTTATCCTGTTTGGTGTTCTCTAAGCTTCTTGAATGTGCATATTCATGTCTTTTGGTAAGTTTGGGAAGTTCTCTGTCATTTCTTTGACTATTCCTTTTGCTCTTTTATTTCTTCTTCTCCTTCTGGGATTCTCATAATATGTATATTGGTGCACTTGATGATTTTCCTAGCTATCTTAGGCTATTTTTGCTTTTAATATTTAGTTTTTCTTTCAGCTCAGCCTGACTCATTTCTAGTGTCTTGTCTTCAAGTTCACTGATTGTTTCTTTTACCAGCTCCAATATAATTTTGCAACCCTCCTGGGACTTTCTCATTTCAGTTATTGTGGTATTCAAATCCAGTACAGTAAGACTTCATTTTACATGAACTCAACATACATGAATTCAGGTATACATGACTGATAATTGAAACAAATAAAGGCAGAGAAAGAGACAACATTAAATAAATATTGCTATGGCTAAATTTGTTTACTTATTGTTACTATAGTGTTTATTTACCTTATTTATAAAAATATGCTCATATAAGAAATACTTATTAAATAATGGAGTTTGCTATTATGCATACACTATATAAAGCCAAGCAGTGTGGCAGTAGTGGGTCGGGCATGCAGAGGGAGAGGGCAGAATGTTGATCCTATTGGGGTCTACAGGCTATGCCACTTGCTAGCTCACTGATATCAGGTACCTTCCTAGCCTCTTGTTGGCCACCACCACATTATTTCCTCTGGGGGAGGGTATGGAGAGACTTTAGGGTGGGGCAGGCTGCTGGGACATGTGCATGCACATTCATGAGAGAATTAAAATTTTTAAAAATTATTTCTATGATTAGTTTTGTTCACTTATTGTTACTAGGAGCTTATTTGCCTTATTTATTTTAAAAAGTGCTGTAGGTATGTTCATATGCAAAATACTTATTAAATAGTGGGGTTTGCTATTTTGTGAGATTTTCAACTTATGCAAAGGGTCTTAGAAAGTATTTGCTGCATAAAATAAGGCTCTACTATAGTTCTGTTTGGTTCCTTTTTAAAATTTCTCTTTACTTAGATTCTCATATTGTTCATTCATTGTTTTCCTGATATCCTTTAGATCTTTTTCTGTGCTTTCCTTCATCTCCTTGAGCATTTTTAAACTCGTGTTTTTAAAGGCTTTGTTTGTTATGTCCACATTCTCATCTTCTTTATTGGTGTTTTCTGTGTTTTTATCCTCTTTCTTTGGGTGGGCCATCATTTACTGTTTCTTTCTTTGTCTTGCACTCTTTTTTTTTTTGCACACTGTACATTTTAATATCTCAAAATATTAACTCTAGGATTTACTCCCTGGGATGTCTGTTTCTTGGTTTTGTTGTATAACAAAGCAGGCGATAATACAGATTTTCGTAAACTGCAGCCCTCCTATCAGAAAGGTCTGCCTAAGGCAAATTTAGTGTATAGAGTTTTCCCTGTCTTTCTGGGCCTATGTCTTGTCCTGGGTTTTTACTTGTTATTTGTTTTGGAGTTCCGCTGTTTATAGAAGTTTGGTTATCCTCTCTGTTGCCCAGGAGACAGACCTCTCTCTCCAGGTGTTTTAAGCTGACAGGCCTTTGTCTCTATACTGTCTGTCTCTATAAATTTTTACAATCCTTTCATTGTCTCAGGCTGCTTTTGCTTAGAGTGAAAATTCTGGGAAGAGTATCACCGTGGAGAAAACTTTCCCATGTTGATCTTTCCCAGATAAAACAGGGCCAGGGACCCATGTAGGGGCCACAGACCAGCTCCAAAATACTCTTGGGAGGAGATCAGGAAGGATGCCACAAGCTTCTCTGATGGCTCCCCAAAGCTGATTTTTCCTGGCCAGCCCAGCAAATACAACCCTTCAGCTAACCATCCCCTGCAGCCATGAGGAAGTGCTGTGTCTTTAAATTTCTACTGCCTCTGCACCTATTAAAACAATAGCTGCCTCAGTGCCAGGACTTAGCAATTTGAATTCTCTAATAAAAAGCTGTGATCAGTGATTGACTATGCTCACCCCTGTTCTTGGGGAAGAGGATTTTTGTGTTCCTTTCTGTCATGAGCAACTAGCCAGTGACTGGACCCTGTGGTTTGCCTCAAGAGTTGGGGATGGGCACCAGTAGCAGCCATAAGGAGAGAGCAGTTTACAGTTCTTTACCATAATTTATCAGCCTCCTCTTCCCCGTCTGCTTTGGATGCTTTATAGTGTTCTTGCCTCTGGAGTTTCAATATAGTTGTTTTAGACAGTTCCTGCCTGTTTAATAGTTGTTTTGGTGAAAGACTGAGTCCTGGAGCACCCTACTCTGCCATCTTCCCCAGAAGTTCTCCTTAATTATTTCTTGTATTGTTTTAACTGTCTTCAAGTGAACTTCCTTTTTTTACCTTAACATCCTTTTGTGGTGTTTTCTCCTTGTGTTTTGAAGCATATTAATTTTGAGTCATCTGATAAGTATGAAATATTGTTATTTTTCTTTTGCAGCTTGAAAGTTCAAGTTTCCTTTATTCAACTTGGATTTATTTTTTAATTTTCTCTTCCTTTCTTTGAACATCTTTCCATTTATTGGACTTACTGTGTTCCAATCCTATAATCAATTTTCTGTTATATTGCATGTCTTTTACTTGTTAGTTTTTAGAAATCCTTTATATATTCTGGATACTTGTTCTTTGCTGTTTATATAGGTTGCAATGATCTTCCCTCAAGTATGTAGCTATCTGTATATGATGTCTTTTGTCATACCAAAATTTAAACTACATTAAATTTTTTATTCCATATGCATAAACAATCCACATAGTTGTTTGAATTAAACAACTATATTAAGAGACAGAGATTCCGTATTGAAATGGACTCATTTTTATATTGACAAAAATACTAGCCTCCAAGAAATCTGTATTTTAATTACTTTTGCCCCTGAAAACACATCATCAAAACATATAAGCAAATTCTGCTGGAACTAGAAAGATAAACTGACCAAACCACTATAATAGGGAGAAAGTTTCTATCCCAGAAACTGACAAAAAATAACTGATAAACTTGATTTTTATGTATATTTGTGTGCATAAACATTTGTTTGTAGACAAAAAACAAATTAAAAATTATTTTCACATGTCTATGGAATGGTTTAAAAGCTGACTATTTATTAGACTGCAAAGAAAGGATTATAAATTCTGTAAAGTAAAAGTTACACATGAAAGTACCTGACCACAAGGCAATAAAACTAAAATGTAGCAGAAAAGAACAGTCATAATTATATCCAATTAGAAAACTTAAACACTATTAAAGAGAAAATTAAAGTTAAAATTACAAATTATTTGGAAGTTAATGGCAATAAGAACACTATATATACAAAACCTATGGGGTGTGGACAAGGTGGTCTTTAAAGGAAAATGTAAATCTTTCAATAAATTTATTAGGAAATAAAATAAATTGTTAAAATGTAAACTAAGCATTGAACTGAAGATGCCTAAATAAATAAAATAAATGTAAAAAAAGAAAAAGGAATTTTCTAGAAGAAAGAAATTAATATATAAATGTAGAAATTAATAAAATAGAAATCAACAAACACTAGCTTTCATCAACAAAAGAAGAATGGATTTCATGAAAATACAGGTGAAATAGGCAAGCTTCTGACAAGTTTGATTGAGAAGAGGGAGACAGTATGTGCCGAGAGACTATAGATAAAGAAACATCACGAATAAGAAAGAGGGTATATCTAGAAATATGGAGATTTAAAAAAATTATAAGGTGATAGTGAATGTAAATTCTACTAATGAATCTGAATATCTAGATGAAAATGATGATTTTCTAATTAATGTCCAGAATTGATTCAAGAAGAGTTAGAAACCTGAATAATCCAATAACATAGAAAAAATGAAAAGAAAACCAAGAGATACTCCTGAAGAGGAACTGTTACATATGAGTTTCACCAAACTTTCAATTAATAGTTGTTTTAAAATTATTTCAGAGAAATAAGTAGAAACGTTGAAAAATCTTCTCAGCTCTTTGCACGACTTTCACATAACTGTTGGGGATTGAATCAGATCCCTACAAAAGGCATGTTCAGGTCTCACTGCCCAAAATGAGGTTAGGCCTCAATCCAATGTGGCTGAAGTCCTTATAAGCAAAGGAATTTAGACACAGAAATGAAACTGCATGGGGAGCAGCCAGAAGCAGGAAGTCAAAGGAACCAGTAAGAGAAAGGAGAAGATGCTGCCATGAGAATTGCCATGTGAAGGAAAAGCCAAGGACCAAAGATAGTCAGCAGCCAGAATCAGAATGCCACAGTCTTCAGGGAGAAAGCATCACCTTGCTGAAACCTCGATTTTGGACTTCTCCTATTTCAAAACTGTTAGCCTATAAATCCCAGTTGTTTAAGTCAACCCATTGTATGGTATTTGTTAAAGATTTATTTTATTTATTTATTTCTCCCCCCACCCCTCGTTTGCGCTTGCTGTCTGCTCTCTGTGTCTGTTCGTTGTGTGTTCTCTGTGTCTGCTCATCTTTTTAGAAAGCACCAGGAACTGAATCCAGGACCTCCCATGTGGGAGGGAGGTGCCTAATCTCTTGAGCCATCTCTGCTCCCTGCTTGTTGTGTCTCTCGCTGTGTCTCCTCATTGCATCATTTCATTGCGTCAGCTCGCTGTGCCAGCCTATCACGTTACTTCGCTGACTTGCTCGTCTTCTTTAGGAGGTACCAGGTACCCACCGGTGCCCAACTGCTTGAGCCACATCCTTTTCCCTGGTATTTGTTTTAACAGTTGGGAAACTAAAACAATAATCCTGATGGCGGTGACAGATGAGGTAATAAACTAGCAAAATGGAGCCAATTTCACTAATGAATGTTTGGGTGCTATTTGGAAGTTCTTTGGGTAATGATGTGCAAACACAGATAGCCAGCCAGCCAAGAATGCATAAAATGACAGCTTTGTTAGATCAAGGTCACTGAAGAGGAAGAACTGAAAGCTGTGACATGAATAAACATCTGCACACCAATGTTCATAGTGGCATTATTCACAATTGCCAGAAAATGGAAACAACCCAGGTGTCCATCAACTAATGAATAGATGAACAAATTGTGTATACACAAGATGATATATTATGCAACTGTAAGAAGAAGTGAAGTTGTGAAGCATATGACTACATGGATAAAACTGGAGGACATTATGTTGAGTGATGCAAGCCAGACACAAAAGGACAAATACTGTATGATTGTGCTATTATGAACTAAATATATTGTGTAAACTCATGGAGTTAGTAATTGGAATATAGGTCACCAGAAAATAGAATGAGGGTAGAGAATGGAAAGCTGAGGGTTAATCTGTGCAGAACTGGTAAAAAGGATGTGTGTTAATCTTTGGAAATGAATAGAAATGGTGAAAGCACATCATTTTGTTTGTAAGTAGCAGAACTATTATATGGGTATGACAGTGGTTGAAAGGGAAAGTCTAAGGTCATGTATATTACTAGAAAGAAAGCTAAAAAATGTAACATGGGACTGTATAACATAGAGAAACCTCATGTGAAATAGGAATATGGGTGATATTACATATATAAAACTTTTTACAAAATATAAACACAAACTAATGAGATGGAAACAGAATAGCAGCTATGTATGGCAGGGGACACATAGAAAGATCAAGAGGTGATGAGTTTTGTTTGTCTGGTTTTTGTTTTATTATTATCATTATTGGAATAATGAAAATGTTTTAATAATGATTGAAGTGATGAATGCACAGCTATGTAATTATACCAAATACCATTGATTATACACTTTGGATGGATTTATGCTTTATTAATATGTATCAATATAATTGATTTGTTTAAAAAAATTAAAAACATATATTAAAAAGGTCCTGGAGGGGATGAGGGAAAAATAAGGGCAGTAGAGGGTCCAAGGGTTTACCTAACCTAGGCTAGGACCTCCTGCGAGAGTCCATTGAAGACGAGATGGGGAGAATGGGGAGAGAGAGTATATGTGAGTTCTGGGTTCTTGCCATTATTGTGACTTAGAAGAGAGGGGTTGGGCTTTCCTATGGATGCTGGGGATTGGCCGTTTCAAACTATACAGCACAAAAATCGGAAGCAGCAAAGGCCATTTGCAGAAGCTGAGGGCAGCTTCTTATCATCCAAGCCATATGGAGAAACACTCCTTGGTAATAAGTTATGCAATGCAAAAGGGCAGAAATGGCAAGGGGTGGTTTGTAGAAGAAAGGGCAAGGGCCATTTGGGGAAGCTCAGGAAGGGTTTTATCTTCCAAACTATATGGAGGTACAGGCCTTGCTAGTTTTGGTTATACCAGGGCCAGGGCTAACTGTGGTGGCTGATCTAAAGGGGAAATTATGACTGAGTCAGGCAGGATAACGAGGCACCAAATATAATTTCTTTTATGCCATTACAATGAATATAGAAGCAATAATCTTAAGTAAAACTATAGCAAATCAAATCCAGAAGTTATTAAAATAATATTTCTTGATCATTCCAGTTTATCCTAGAAGTATGGGATGATTCAATATTAAGAAATCTAATGATATAATCCCCTACAATATGAGAAAAAGGCAGAAAAATATTGGATCATTAATAAATAGGTGTGATAACTGAGTTAACCTTTTTTTAATAAAAATAAACATAGATTTATACCTTATACTAAACACAAAAATATATTTCAGATAGATTAATTAAATAATTTAAAATAAAATACGTATTTTCATGTGGCGATGTAAAAATGTTAAATCTTATGTTCGAAAAGATTCCCTAAAAGGGGGTTACAAGACAAGAACCAGAACAGACTAAGGAAATATTTGCAATCTGTATTAAAGATAAAGGACTTGTAGCCATAATATATAAAGAGTACCTACAAATAGATATGAAAAGGCAAACTATCCAATATACAAATGGGTGAATGATATGTACCAATAATTATAGAATAAGAAATATATAGAATACAAGAAGATTCTCAAGCTTACTAGTAATAAATATCAGGAAAGTTCAAAATCAAAGCAAGTTACCATTTTTTGCCCATAAAAGTGAGAAAAAATTGATAATATTGAAAATTGGTAAAAATGTAGGAAAATAGTTACTCTTATTTTGTATTTGTAGAAGTATGAATTGCTATAGCTTTTCAAAGGTTAAACATGCATCTCTGCAGATCTAAAATTCCAATTTGGGGACTTGCTTCAAGAAGAATGCTTGCACATGTGTACAAATTAAAATGTCTATTGCAGCCTAATTTTGGTGTTAAAAATCGGAAACAGACATTTCCATTATTAATGGCATAATTAAATAAATTATGGTCCAAAAATAAAACATTTTATACAGTTGAGAAGAAAAATGATATACAACTATTTATACCAATGTTGAAAGTTACTCCCAAAATACCAAGTGAAAAATGCAAGAATCCATATAACATAATTCCATTTGTGCAAAATAACTCACACTTATTCATATGTAGTATGTTTCTGGAAGGTCAAATGCCATATATTAAGGGTGCTGTAGGATTGAGACAATGCTGTAGGATTGAGGAGAGCAGTGATAAGACACTTTCAATTTTTTATGTATATAATTCTATGGATTTGAATTTTACATCAAGCTTGTCATTCTTTTGTAAAAATAAAAAACATGAAGAATAGAAAGAAGCCTTAATGTGCTTTTTAGGATTAATTTTGTCTTGTAGTGTCCAGGAGGAACAGCTGGGTAAGGCCATTATGCCATGAAGAAAACCAGAAACCAATGTCTTTATTTCCAGCTAGAGGATAGAGCAACATGGCTGGCAATGGAGGACATATTTAGGGATGTCAGGACCTTAGTTGCCTATCTTTCAGACTGAACAAGTTGGTCTTACTTACTGCCCCAATTTAACTTCCCTGTGTATTAGTCATAAAAGATAGCAGAGGGCAGGGAAATAAGTAAGTTAAAAATTTATACTTGTTGCTGCTATTTTAAATATGGCCGACATTTGTACAAAGTGTTAGGAGGCATTGCTTAGCCGGTTCTTTTGACCACTGCTGTGGCCAGGTCACCTACAAAATTTGCTGCTGTGGCCATGCTCTTCTAGAATCTCTGATGAACAGCTGACCACTACTTCTAATACCTCGAAGAAATGTGCCCCAGTAGTTTTCCAATCTTGGAAAAGCTCATAATTACCGCAAAGTAGCAGAGACCAATAATTCAAGAGATGGTGAAAGGGTACCTGGATATGTTACTCTCAAAGACTCACTGGTATGCATAACTTGAGCCCCTTGCTCTGTCATTATACATAACTGCTTCCTGCTCAGTCCCTCTGAAGAGGAACAGACCTCAAGGGGCACGTCTATAAGGCACAACTATCCTGGTATTCATCCTTTGCTCTTTCTTGTCTGATGTTTAGTCAGTGGGAGGAAGCAACACGGACTGCTTGGGCTCTGTGGGGTCATGTTCACTCTGTCTTACTGCATAGATAGCAAGATGTCTTCTTTACACGTGAGATCCTTGCAAATTGTGTATGAGATGGATTGCACCCATTTAGAAGGTAAGGAAACTGAAACTCAGAAAAAAATTAATGTAGGTGGAATGGCCAGCCATGGATTATATATGTTAATAATATACTGCAATTAAGGAAAGATTCAGCCAGGAAACCATTCTTCTGTACTGTATTCAAATATTAAGCAGCCTTCCAGTTTAACAATGACATGGGACTTTGTTTCTTATTTACCCTAGGGTTCATATATTTATTTTAAAGTCCTTTTTTTCCCCCCACAGCTAACAACCCTAAGGCATGTGGCTTTGTAGTGTTTCAAAACAACAAGCTTTTCCAATCAAAAACTTTTACAGCTAAATCAAATTTTAGTCAAAAAATTATCTCAAGTCGCACTGATAAAAATGACGGTCCGAGTGCTTCTGTTGAAATGGTCTTTAACCCAAAGGTGAGTTTTCCCACTAACAAATAAAAAATTCAGTCCACTCGAGTGCAAAAGCAAGGGCAGTTTTGGTAACAGAAACCCACAGATAAATCTAACATTTATTTAAAGAGTCATTTAAACTTCCCCTTCTCCATATCTTTTGTCAGACTAGCTATGAGCAAAATTAGTTTGAACTGTATTGAATTGCATGTCCTTCCCCGCCCTGCCCCCCTGCCAATTTATGAGGAAGGTGCTAATGTTTAGTAAATATTTAATTGATTCTCATATGCGTGTGTTAACCTATTTGATTTTTTCCTACCCAATTAAGTATTAAGGAATTAGTAATTTTATTGTCTCATCAATTCACAGCACAACCCCAAGAAATTTAAACTCCATTCCCATGCCTGTGCCTTTTGGGATTTTTCAAAGAACGACTGGAGCACATTTGGCTGTCACCCATTAGAGAAGCACACTGATGGATTCCTGTATTGCCACTGCAATCACACTACTAACTTTGCTGTGTTAATGGTAAGGCTGTATATAGTAATTTATCCTCAGACAAGAATTTTCCTTATATGTAATTCTAGTGTGTTTTAATGGGAAATAACTTTGGGGCTGAATTTACAAAGATACTTAACTTTTTGGTTTAAATAGAAAAAATGGGGATGGAGTGATGGGGGACCAAAGGAAAGTGATAGGAAAGGGAAGTAGAATAGGGTTTTGTTTTGTTTTTAATGTAGTCTTAGCATTTTTTAATTCAGCATTGTTGTGTCTTATAATGGGAAGCGAGCTGATGTGCAAAAGAAGAGCAGAATGCATTCGACTAACTCACGTGCTCTGAAGCATGAAGTCGGTATAGCCAGAGTTAAGGCTGTATAGTTTTGTGTGTTGGGGACAGGTTCAATGTATACTTAGCTATGGGTAAGGTGTTTAAATCAAATACCCAAAGCTCTTTTACTCTTGGATTCATCTAAGTTACTAAATCTATGCTAGATGATATGAGGAAAAGCTCTTGAATTCATTCAATTTGTCCCACAGTTCCTCTATATATTTATAGGTGAGGTTCCTTAATTCTTTTAACAAAGCTTCACCGTGCAAATAACTAGTAACAGTTAGTTCTAGAATGCAGCTATTTCTGCATCTCTGAAAAATCTTGGGCTGATCCTTTTAAGAAGATGGGCTTCTGTATTTTCTATTTCCAGGAACCTATTATTTTGGTGAAACTAAAAGTGTTAGCTTATATACTTGATGGCATTTTTTTCTAGGCAGTGGAATAGGGAGGGATATATAGTATCCTTCCCTTATTGAGGGGCTTTTAATGCTCTGAATTTCCCAAAGAAAAGCAGATGTTTCCATTCTTCAGTGGCTATGATGCACCCATATTTGGGAAGCTAATGGAGATCAGTAGAACATATTGGCACAGCATAGATTACCAAAGTATAGAATCTTGCTTCTTAAAATTTTTTGAGATAACCATAGTTTTCTTATTTTAATTAACAAAACTTTCTTGATGCAATTAATTTATTTCTTTTTTAACTTGCATTACACACAAATTTGCTTTCTCAAACAGAAGGTACTAAAGATAACATTTTAACTTTTTAAATTCTACTTTAAGATGTTCAGAAACATTGATTGGCTGTGGTAAAGCTCAGATTGCCATACATATTAGATAATTCAGACTACATCGTTATAGTGCTCTCTCTCTTACTCACCTGTTTAGAGTCCAGGCTGTCAGGTGTTACTTCTTACTAATTTAGGAGTCTGTCTCTAGCAATGAATACCTACCCACATTCCCAATTAGTTCTGTGTTGTAAAAAAAAAATTTTAAGACTAATTAGAATTGTATTAAAGTAAGAGTAGATGGTCTTTGAGTGAACAGATTAAAAGATCTATGGATTTTATGATTCTTTGTGCATCTACCTAGTTAGTATACTCCACACAGGAAATACTATAACATTTTTTTAATTTTTTTTAATCAAAGTTAATTTAATTCTCTTCCTACAAAAGCAATATATATTCATTGTATACAAATATGATATGGAAAATGTTTATGATATCTTAAATGAAAATAGCTATCACCTATAATCCCATTATGTTAATAGATCCCCATATAGTTTAGCAAGAGACATAGATAATATTTGTAATCACATAAAAGAAGAACTTTTAACAGTGATTACCTCTGGAGAAAACATGGGATTTCAAGAGGTATAGTGTGGGGTAGCTGGGAGTCAAGAGGGACATTACTTTTTGTTTTTGATTCTATATTTAAGTAGGTATTGCTTTTCTAATATTAGCAATTTAAAAACTGAGAAAGTGCAGAGAAGCAAAAAGAATTTTATATAGCTTATTCACCCAGTGACCACCATTACTACCTCTCTAAAATTTTTTTCTGAGTATATATTCACATGGAATATACTTTTCTACACTTACATGCCAACATACATAGACATATTCTGAAAAAATGAGAAATGAGATCAGCTTTTTAATTTTAATTAACAGGATAGTGTAAACATCTTTTCATGTCCATGAAAATATTTCAGCAATTTTATTTTTAGTGCATCAGCTTAGATATGCAGGTTTCCTCTTAGTTACACATGAAAATAATGTCATGATAAGTGAAGCATCTCTAGCCAATTTAGACCTAATCCAAACAATTTTGATTTTAGACATTGAGGAAAAGTATATATAATTCTTCACCTAACTGAATAGAGAATTGCTCTTAATCTCTACTTCATATAAACTGCCTTTATCTAAGAAGTTAAGATATTTCATTTACACTTTGTCAACAGCTTTATAAAAATAAGAGATACCCAGCAACAATCTAGTTCTTTTGACCTGTGCTAACTCTTTACGATATTGATTTTCATCAACATTTCAAGAATGGTTATTTCCTGAAAAACTATGAGTCCTAACTTATTTTTCAGAGTTTCGAAAAAATATATATGTATCCTGCACTAGACATATTATCCACTGTTGGATGTGCACTGTCCATTGCTGGTCTGGCTCTCACGATGATATTTCAGATTGTCACCAGGTAAGAGGGGAAGCAGGCTCTTCTCCTAAGAGAAATTGCTATACTGATCTAATTGATTCTGATCATATTCTCACCAGAATACGATCTCTCAGAAAGAGAAAGGAAATCAGAAATTTAGTTTAACATGATCATTTCATAGAGGAAGAAGTCCAGAAAAACTAAGATATTTGCGTAAGGTCCCACAGTTTGTTAATGCCGCAGCTTTTTGGGTTGAATAGAATCTTGCCTACCAATTTGCATTTCTAAAAGAAATGCATAGTTGCTAAATGGTGAACTTTTGGAAAAAAATTAAAAATATATGTACATATATAAAGTTTTCAACCTTTTGGCAGTTCCTCAAAAAAGTTAAACATAGAATTACCACATGACCCAGCAATTCCACTCCTAGATATGTACCCAAAAGAATTGAAAACAGGAACTCAAATAGATCCTTGTGCACCAGTGTTCATAGCAGCATTATTCACAATAGCCAAAAGTAGAAACAACCCAAATATCCATCAATAAATGAATGAGTAAATAAAATGTCTTATATACATACAATGACATAAAGAGTAATGAAGTTCTAATACATGCTACAACATGGGTGAAACATGAAAACATTTGTTATGCTATTTGACACAAAAGGACACTGATTGTATGATTCTACTTTCATGAAATATCTGGAATAGGCAACATTATAGAGACAGAAAATTGATTAGAGTTTACCAGGAGCTGGGGGGAGGAGGGAATGGACTGTTTATTGCTTAACGGATAGGGTTTCTGTTTGGGGTGATGAAAAAGTTTTGGAAATAGATATTGGTGATGGTTGCACAATATTCTGAATGTAGTTTGTGCCATTGAATGTACATTTAAAAATGATTAAAATGGTAAACTTCATGTTATATATATTTTTTACCATAGTAAAATTAAAACAAAGAAAAACAAAGTTTTCAAATGGTGAAACTTTTAAAAGATTTTGAATTCCATAGTTTTTTTTTTTTTTAATCTAATTTTAAGTGATTACCTATAAACATGCATCTCTCTCTACCTTGACCACCTTACTCAAGGTCCAATTTTGTGTCTCACTAGTTAATTTTTGTCACCTGCTACATTTTAAATACTGTGTAATCTCTTACAAGCTTGTTCATTTATACGTTTACTGGTTTATTGTCTGTTTTCCCCCTCAGCATGAAAATTCATGAGCCCAGTGACCTCCAATTTTGTTGTTGCTCTTTGTTTTGTTTGTTTTTGTCTCTGTATCTTCTGAGCTGAGCCCAGTCCCTGACCTGTATTAAAGGAATGTCTGTGGAATAAATGCTTTTACTGTGCATTTCTACCTGTTTTGCCCCTCAAACTCCCAGATGTCTCAAAATGAGCTCGTCTTTCCTTCAAAATCAGTTCTCCCTACTAATTCCATCACAACTATTTTCTCAGATGTATAGAGTTAGAATTTTATATTTTAGTGTTATTGTTATTTTTATTTTCCCAAAGTTTTATTCTGAGAAACTAAACACCTACCAAAAAGTTGACTGAAAAAACACTGAGCACCCATATACCCTTCATCCCCTTCATCTAGATTCACAAATTATTTCATTTTGTTAATCTGCTTTATTTCTCTTTCCGTTTTTTTCCTGAAATTTTGAAAGTAAATTGCAGACAGCATAACTGTCATCTCTAGACAATCCAAGACTGTATCTCCGAAGAACAAGGACGTTCTCCTATATAACATAATACCATTACCCTGCTTAGGAAATTTTGACTCAAGAAATTTAACATTAATATAATATTATGTTAATATATAATCTGTGTTCAACTTTCTTAAATTGTCCCACAATATCCTGTATAGCTGTTTTTTACCTCAATTCATATGTTGTCATGTTTCTTTAGTCTCCTTTAGCCGAGAATATTTCCTCCATCTTTTTTGTTGTTTTGATCTTTCATGACATAGACATTTTTGAAGTGTCCAGGTCAATTATTTTGTCGAAGGTAGAATATTCTATAATTTCTAATTTGTTTGAAATATTCCTCATTATTAGATACAGGTTAAATTTTGGTGAGATTACTGAATTATTGATATTATGTCCTTTTTCAGTGCAACACAAGAAATACGTGATGTTAGTTTGTCCCCTTATTGGTGTTAAGTTTGATCATTTGTTTTAAGTGGTGTCTGCCTGGTTTCTGCATTGTAAAGGTTCATTTTTTTTCCCTTGCAATCCATGGAGTGATACTTTGAGACAGTGAATATTCTGTTTCCTAACAACCTTTCATTCAATTATCTTGGTGTCTACCAATGATCCTTACCAGAATATATTATTACATTGGTGTTTGAAAATAATGATTTTATCATTCTATTATTCTTACTTTATTTACTAGCTGCATTCTATCATAAAGAAGAGCCTTCCCAAATTTAGGCAGAAGGAGCCCCTTCATGTTGTTTTGTTATATCCCTGTCCATCTTCAATTACTCCCTTATTTTCAGGCATAGTAAAATAATCCAGGTTCATCTTTCACTTTCTCTGCCCCTTACCTGGAATCGGCTATTTTCCCAAAGAGCCAGAATTGATTTTGATTCCTATTGTTTACCTTTCACACTAAATGAGTCTCTTGCTGTATTAGTCAGCCAAAGGGTTGCTGATGCAAAGTAACAGAAATCTGTTTGCATTTATAAAACGTATTTATCTGGGGTAAAATCTTACAGTTACAAGGCCCTAAAAAGTCCAACTCAAGGTTGGTTTCTCACCAAGGTCAGTTGCCATGTTTTGAAGCAAGATGGTTGCCAATCTCTGCGAGGGTTCAGTCTTCCTCTCTCCTAGCTACAGGCTGGCATAGGGCTTATTTCCGTCATCTCTTCCCAGGGCTCCAGGGTCAAAGTTATCTGCTCTGCTATGTTGTATTAGTCAGCCAAAGGGGTGCTGATGCAAAATAACAGAAATCTGTTGGCTTTTATAAAGGGTATTTATTTGGGGTAGAAGTCCACAGTTACCAGGCCATAAAGCAAAAGTTACTTCCCTCACCAAAGTCTGTTGCCACGTGTTGAAGCAGGATGGCTGCTGACATCTGCAAGGATTCAGGCTTCCTGGGTTCCTCTCTTCCCAGGGCTTGTTTCTTTCCAGGCTCAGCTCCTCTGCTCTCTCCACAAGGCCAGCTGTAGACTACCAGGCAAATGACTCATCTCTCTTCCCAGGGCCTCTGCTGAGTCCAATTGAGCCTTCTCTCTTTACTTACGTATCTGCTTCTCTACGTGTTTACTTCCCAGGCTCCAGGATCAAAACTCCAAACTCCCTTGTCTACTGACTTGGTCCAATCAAAGCCTCAATCAGTATTTAATCAAGTAAAAGTGAGACCTCTGAATCCAATATAATCTAATATACCCAGAGGAACAAACCAGTTTACAAACATAATCCAAAATCTATTTTTGGAATTCATAAACAATATCAAACTGCTATACATGCCTATGGGGCTCTCTCTCTTCCTGTGTCCTTATTGTATGTGTCTTCTTGAGTGAGTGTCCATTTACATAGCCGACCAAGGGAGCAGGGATTCAACCCTGAGTTACTCCCTACTGAAGTGGTCAGATCAAAGCCCTTATCTTAACATAATTTAATCAAAGACATCTCAGCTGAATCTAATACAATCAAAGGGGATCACACCCAGAGAAACAGACCAGTTTACAAACATAATCCTTCTTTTTTGGAATTCATAAATAATCTCCAACTGCCACATTTGCCATTCATTAAAAATTTTTATATTGCGTGATTGTTATGTGTCAAGCACCATGTAAGGCACTGAATACAAAACTACGAACAAGGCAGACAAGCTCCTGTCTCTCATGGAATTTACTTCTTATGGAAGGAGACAGACATCATGTAAATACACATACACACACACATGAACATAAATTACAAATTTTGGCATATACCTTGAAGGAAAGTTTCAAATCTGTCATTCTATCTGTAAATGTCTCTTATATTTGTTCCTTCATATGCATTTCCACTATAGGTGACAGATAACTATTCCATCCCATGTAGATGAGTTACAGTTTCTACATAACTAATCTCTTTGCCTAGAATCTCACTCCTTCCAATAGTTTCCAGATTTTTTTGCATCCTCTATCAATCAACACATTTCTTGGGATAGTTTTGCAGCCATATATGCCATTAAAATGCAAAAGGAAATGAAAACAAAATTTCATTGACTTTTACAGCCCGCAATAAATTGTTTACTTTTTTCACAGTTAAATTCCCATTTAATAATAATACACAAAATGTAGTAATGTACAGAAGGGTCAAGCTATTTGAAAATGCCCTAGCTTCTTTCTGTTGTTTATAATTTATGTTCGATATTAGAGAAAAATTAGAAACATCATATAAGTATAGAAAAAGAATCTTCTTAAACCTTTCAAAAGACTGAATGAAATTTTGAGTCATTCATAATATCACAACTGAAAAATAAAGAGGATGGAGCGAGTTTTGTGTGAATATAGCTCTTTATTCAGGTGGAAATCCAAAGATATTTATAATGTTCTTGATGGAACATTATAAAATCATAAAGGAAATGTAATGGGCAAGCAGACTTATTTATCATTCTGGAATATTGAGAATAGAGAGGTACTTGAAGATGTTAGAACTTTAAGTACAGTAATAAACATAGGGAAATAGTTATTCCAAGAGGCCTTGCAATCTGAAAAATCCAGGAGACTTTAGACAGTAGTAGCTTGAGATTTTTATAATTTTCATTAGTATAGCATATATATCACAGTATATAGAGTTCTGTAATTTGTCACTTTTGAGATCAACTTTACTGAGGGCCACCTATCTTTCTATCCCAATCTGAAGATGCACAAAATATACACACATGTAAACACACACATGTATTCACACACACGTATAACACACATGCACGTGCACTCACACTGCCTTGTGAAGTCTATTTATAAACAATGTCAGCCAGGAGACTGAAATCAGAGAGAAGGCTGCTGTTTTTGAGCAAAACAAATATAAGGAAGATTAAAAAAGCAGTTTTAAAGAACACAGTGCTATACCAGAAATTACATCGATAAATGAAGAAACAGTCTTCAGGCATGTTTTACATTTAAAGGACCGTTCAGAAGCTCTTGACTATTTGATTATAAGCAAATATTTGCCAAACTACTGTCCCTGGAACACTAGTCCTTGGGAGATATTCCATGGAAAAAGGATTCTGAGAAGTCTTGCAGAAAGGTACATGTAAAGATTTGTTGTATATGCACCATTCACAGGGATAATCTCGTTTACTCAAATTGTGAAGAAAAGCATTAATGGCAGTAGGCCGTGAAACAAATTTAAAATTGTTTTACTTAATTTTAAATGTTTATGGAAGCCACCCTTTTAAAAGTTAATTTTACCATTTTGTTTTAAATTATTATGTTGTTATGTAAAATCAGTTAAAAATTATATTTGACCGTAATGTTTTAAACTTGATTGGTGATTTTTTTTAATGAATTGCTTTTACAAACTCCAGAGATGTTTTCTATACCCCTGAATATGGGTTTATCCACTAATGTGCAGTAGTTTCTTATTTTGAAATAAAAAAAAAAATCCTTTTATGAGGTTCTTCTATAGGTTAGCCTTTGTATTAAACTTGCAAATTTAGAATAGAAATTGTTATTTATTGCTGCATGAAAAAGTATCCTAAAACTTTCTGAGTTAAAACAATTTATAATCTCTAATGATTCTGTGGCTTGATTAGACCAGATGGAAGGGTCTTGTGCTAGTTTCCCATGAGACTGCAGTCGGAGGGTGACTGGAGCAGGAGTCATCTGGAGTCTCTTGAAGGATGCTGGGGCAGTTCGGTCTTTTTCCCTCTTCATGTGGTTTCCTTAGCAGGGTACCTTTGATTTCTTACATGAAGGCTCAGAGCTCTCAAGTGCACCAAAGGGGAAGCTGCCACCAGGGCTGCATTATGACTTTCGTGGGCCCCAAGTACTTTTGTCTTCGTGGGACTCTTCCTTTGTAAAAAAATTTATATATTTTTTAAAGATTTTATGGCTGTGTTGGTATAAGATGAATATATTAAAATTATATGTTAAAATTTTCCTCTTCAATTTTTCTTCTGATTTTAAAAGTAATTAAAACATTTTTGTGTGCCCCTAAAAGTTACTGTGCCTACTGTGTCTAATGGCTATTTGGCCAGGGATGCTAGACCTTCTTAATTCTTAAGCTCAGAGCTGATATGTCTGTGGCATTCTATTTTCACAGGTTAGCCCTGGGAGGGTACTACACAGGGCATAAATATCGGAAAGTAGGTTTCATTGGGAACCATCTTTGGAGATTAGCAATCATGAGACATTTCAGAGCACAGTTTCAAGAAAGAATGCATCAATCTGCTTCCCCTAACTCACTTCTTTGTAGACAGTAGATGGAGGAGAGAATGCTTTTCTGGTGTAATTTGGGAAGGTAAATTTATCAACTGGCCCACCAGTTTTATTCATAAAATGAATAATAACTATTCATTTGTGCCCTCACAATTTCCCTGGAGTTATTTTGTGTGTTGTTGTTTTTTTTTTTGTTGTTGTTGTTCATTTTACTACATTTTCTTTTTTTTTATTATTAACAGGAGAGTCAGAAAAACTTCAGTAACCTGGGTGTTGGTCAGTCTGTGTGCATCAATGTTGATTTTTAACCTCCTCTTTGTGTTTGGGATTGAAAACTCCAATAAGAAGTTACAGACAAGTGATGGCAAGACCAGCAATACTGATAATGCCAATAATAAAATCCCCCTCACAGACATTGTTAATACCCCAAACCACACATGCACTGTGGTGGCTGCCTTATTGCACTATTTTCTGCTAGTGACATTTACATGGACTGGAATCAGTGCTGCACAGCTCTATTTTCTTCTAATTAGGACCATGAAGCCCCTTCCTCAACATTTTATTCTCTTCATATCTTTAATTGGATGGGGTAAGTCTCTTTCCACTTACTCAGAAATTTAATTTTGTTGAAATCATTTCATTTAAACAAACACTTGTTGAAAGCCTAATAGTATAAGGCATTGAGGAAGCAGAGATGAAAAATATAATAATCACTAGGAGTGCCTGCTGCCTAGGAGCATATACTCCAGTGAAAGATCAACCTAGCTACTCTGCATACCTTATAAGCTCAATTAAAGATGTAAATTTCCTTTAATGTCTCTTTTTAATAATTTCATTTGAGATTTTGAGCATAATACCACTAAGTTCTTAGCCACTTTAAATATTTCAAGAAAGACAACCAGAGTGAATCTATAAGAAAAATAATTTGAAAAATTTATTGAGTGCCAGCAAAAGAAGACGTTCTAGTGATATCTAAATTTAAATGTATTCAAGTAAAAAAGAAACTAGGCCATTTAAGAATGAAAATTGTAGTAAAAGTTACAAAGAAATAATAAATAGTATAGGATTGGTGCATAGAACTAGTTCTCAAAGTGAAAGGAAAACACTTACAGGAAAATTATGTCCACTGTTGACCTACATCTGTAGGATCATTTACTATATTGTCCATGATGGAAAGTACAATGCATCCTGAAAAGGCTCATATATATAATTCATTAATGGTCTTTTGTAATTAATCCCCAGTCTTGGGTAAATTATTAACTCCTTGTCTCTCTTTATCACACAGGTGTCCCAGCTATAGTGGTAGGTCTAACAGTGGGAATTATTGCTTCTCAGAATGGAAGCAATACACAATGGGAGTTAGACTATCGACAAGAGGAGATGTGAGTTGATGTTTTTAAAAATGTCTGTTGCTTTGGCATAAGAGTATGACTATTATAATGTTGAATCCAAGTGCCACTGTACATATGCATCTTATTTTCTAATTTTCATATTTAGTGGAATTTCTAGTTCTCAGGGAACACATTGTATTGTAAATGTGATAACATGGATTTTTCCTATGATAAATCCTTTAATAAAGCAAATAATTACCTTCTAAATTTATAAATATGATCATTCTTATAGTACATACATTTTCTTATACTAAGTCTGAAATCATATAACACAGTAGAGATTATCTTTAATAAACTCTTGTTTAGTATTTTCATCTGCAAAACTGGAATAGCAATACTAATACCTACTGTGTAGGTATTACTGTGAAGGGTCAAATCTGCATGAAAACCTTTTATATCTAGAAGAGGACTATCCATACAACTTGCTTGAATGAACCAATTTTATATTGATATGATTATATTATAACAAATATTTCATGATAACTTATCACACATGACAAATTGTTCCTGCAACTCCACTGTGAAAAATTAACTGTTAATAGTGAAAGTAGCTGGTTGTGTGCTCTTTCTTTTTTATGTGAGGAGGGAGAGAAGAAAGCTTGAGCTGAACAGTGGCTCTTCTCGTTCATGTATTTTCTGCTACCAAATGGCAACCACAATCTAACTCCCACCTCCTTCTCGTTTTAGATATCTCAACCATTTTTATGCCCAATTTCCACCTTAAGTCCCAAACCATCCCAAATGAAAACAAAACTCTTGGGAATATGCCAGCATTCCCAAAGAAAGGCTGTGGTGTTAGCAGGGATCTTATCTGTTTCTCAGGGTGGACTATGCCCAACTCTAGAGTAGGGGGCTCCCAGGTACTAATTTTCTTTCTGTTAAATTATGGTTAATATCTTTCAATGAGGTTCTAAAATTTTAATTCCGCAATTAAAGTAAGATTTAAATATCCTGTGGGAGCGGTAAGTCTCTTAAAATTGCTTTATTAATATCTTACCCTAATTCAAGCACAGGGCTAGATCCACTCCTAAAATAATATCCTTCAGGAGGAAGAAGCCTAATGACTTACATGTATTCACGCTGAGCTATAAATAATTGAGAGCAGGTCCTTTCCTGAGTACAGTGTTGGATGCTGAAGAAGACAATAGACAACTGATGAGAAGTTGGGAAGAGAGGAAAGGATGTGTAACATGAGTATCAGCATTATCTTGGGTCCCTGTATTCCCACCTTCCACCCCTTGTCTCCCCACCTTTCACTCCCTGTCTCTCATCTTCCACCTTATGTCCCCACACCTTCGCCCTCCATCCTCCCACCTTCCACCCTACACACATGCATTAAGGGGCACATCTTTCCAGGATATATTAAGGGTTATTATTATTTTCCTAAGTTATCCTCCCAGCAGTTGCTCCTCAGTATCCCATGCTGTCCCCCACTGCTCCCAAATCTTCTGGTTATGCCTGAAACCCCTGACCCAATTCCCTGTGATACTGCTATTTCTGTATGTGCCAGTTAAGGGATGAATACAAGACAGGCTGAACTCCTCTTTAATGTTCTACCCCCTGGTTATCTGTACCACCATATAGACTGCTTCAGAATTTCCTGAAAAGTTGAGGTAACCATGGGAAATTATAATTTATCAGGGGGAAATTTTTCAAGTGTATGCACTATATACTCAGTCTGTCTTTTCTCCTGTTCCATGACAAAATCACCAAGGAATGAACACATCATCTGAGGTCCACTGTTTTAGTTTCCCAGCTTCTACCATATTATAAGTTGGCTTAACAACAGGAATTTATTGGCTTACAGTTTCAGAGACTAGAAGGCTTGTTGCCTCCAGGTGTTGGTATCTTCTGTTTGTCTGGCAGTCGTTAGGGTTCCTTGGCTTTTCTGTCATATGGCAATGCATATGGCACATCTTTTCCTGTCTCTCCAGAGTTTCATTGACTCCTGGCTTCTGGCTGCTTCCATTGGCTTCTCTTTCTGGGTCCAATTTCCTTTGATTTTGGACTTCAGCCATATTGAATTAAAATCCACCCATTTCAGTTTGACCTACCTTAACTAATAACATCTTCAAATGTTCTACTTACAAATGGGTCTGAACCTACAGGGCCAGTGGTTGGGACCTGAATATGCTTTTTGTGGGGGATGATTCAATCCTCAACATCTACCTATGTTGTTCTCCAAACCTAGGTCCAAAATTGTTTGTTAGATCAACTTCCACCATGTGACTCTCCAATCTCATTTCCATAAATCCTATCCAATACCTACAAGATTTGTTCTCACCCTAGGATCCACCCCTCTTCTCAGCAGTCTATTTCCTAAAACTGAGCTATTCAATTCAGAATAGCAAGAGGAGGAGGTATTGTGCAAGCAAATCCAGAATGGCTACCCCTTGCGACCTTTATCACTCTATCCCAGAAGATATTAGGGATGAGGGTCCCTTCCTATAGTACATTTCCTGATGAGCATGGGTATCAAAACCTGTTTCCTTTTTGGGTCTATCCATTGATGTGACGTAACTGTGGAATCTTTTAGTTGTGCCCTGTGTGCACTCACACACACATACATATGCATAAATGCCTGTGGTACAAATAGTAATTCTGAGAAATTTTATTGTCTAAAGTTTAAAAAATGCAAGACCTACACACGGATAAAGATAAATATTTTTCTAATTACTCCATAATTTGCAAGTCAGCCTTTATCCAAAAGAGTTGATATGCCATAAGCAAAGATTGTTCACATTCTTTCTCTGATCATTCCTTCTTTATAAAAATTTGATCCTCATGAAATGGAGCCATCTTTTTTATTTATAATTTTTTATGGCCACTTGCTTAGTCATACAAAGAGGCTTCTAGAGTTTTGAAAGTATTCTCAGCAGGATTCTATTAAATTCTTAGCTGAGAGCCCTCTTATTTCTTCTGTGTCTGGGAATGGGAGGTGGAGTGTGTGTGACAGAATAAAGGTAGACTAGAAGTCCTGAAGAAAAACTGCCTGATTTCACTATTTTATTTAGGGTTGGACCTATTCTAACTCTTAATGAGCTCAAGGCACTTGCTAATTCTTGCAGTAGACTTGAACATGAGCCCAGTTTCCTCCTAGATCATTCAGATTAGGAATATGATTTCTAATAATTTTTATTATATAAACATTCCAATGCAAAGCAATTTAGAAATAATTTAGCATGTATAATAATACATAATAAGGGAAAGAAATCAAACATTAACTGAATGTTAAATATATGTCAGTGCTTCTAATGTTAATTTATTAATACCCAACTTCCCATCTGATACCTCTACTTAGCTGCCTAGTAGACATCTTAATCTTAACATGTCTATAGCCAAACTCCTGCCTTATCTCCCAAACCTGCTCCTCTCATCATTTTTTCATATCAGTTAATGGTAATTCCATCCTTCCAGGTGCTCAGTCCAAAGACTTTGGAGTCACCCTTAATTCTCCTACATTTGACATTGTTTTAGTTAGCTGAAGGCTGCCAAGACAATATACCAGAAATGAATAGCTTTTACAATGGGAATTTGTCAACTTACATGTTTACAGTTCTGAAGCTGAGAAAAATGTTCAAATCAAGGCATCAGGTAAAGCTATCTCCCCAAAGATGGCTGTGGGTGATACTGGACTCCTCTGCACATGGTGGTGTCTGCCGGTCTCTGCCTTCTCCAGGTTCCATTGCTTTCAGCTTTTGGCTGCTCCATCTGTGGCTTTCTCTCTCAGCTTCTGTGTATTCTTCTCTGTTTCTTTGTCTTTTTTCTGTCTTCATCCCATTTATAACAAATTCCAGTAAGAAGATTAAGACCCACCCTGGATTATGCCTTACTGAAGTAATTTAATCAAAGGCCCTTAACTAAAGTAATTTAATTAGAAGTTCCCACCTGCAACAGGTTCACACCCAAGGAATGGATTAGCTCTAAGGACATGATCTTTTCTAGGGTACGTACAGTATCACACTACCACAAACATCTAACACATCGATAAGTCCTTTTTTCTCCATGTGTTCTATGTCAATAAATCACTTTGCTTTACCTTTAAGTATATCTGGAATCAGACTATTTCTTAACATCTCCTCTCCTGGTTCAAGACACCTGCATTATTATAACAGTCAGTCCTATCCAGTTTCCTACTTTAGCACTCACCCTCCTCTCATCACTATACCTAGAATAAACCTTTTAAAACTCAAGACAGAACATGTCACATTTCTCTATTTTCCCAAGAGTACAAGCAGTTACCTACAATCCCCTACATAACTTGCATCTTCCCACTTTCCACTAAAACCATCCACACACTGTGTTCCAACCACATTAGCCCCTTTGATGTTCCTTAATCTCTCACTTTAGGGCCTTTGCACTTGTGTTCCCTCTGCCTGGAGCATCCTTCCCTCTCATCTACTTCAGATCATAGCTCAAATATCACTTTTTTCCATGAGACTTTCCTTGACCACTCTATTTAAAATGAAACACCCTGTCTAACTTTCCTGGCTGCTATGACAAATGGATTGTCTTAAACAACATGTTTTAAGACACTGGAAGGCTTGTTTCTTCCCAGTAGTGTTCTAGCTGGTTGACAATGCTTGAGGTTTCTTGGTTTTCCCAACACATAGCAATGTATTCTCCTTTCTCTTCTGGGTTCCCTTGACCTCCTTCATATGGCTTTTATTTCATGAAATAGGAAGAGAAAATTACTCCTTCAATAATAGGATCAAAGCCTAAACTCATTCATTTGGGCCACACCTTAACTGAAAAATAACATCTATATAAGATCATATTTATAATGGGTTCATACCCACAGGAATGGATTAAGATTAAGAACATGCTTTTTTTTTCTGGGGTGCATAATTCAACCTACTACACATCCCCCACCACACATATAGTGTAATTCCTATGCTCATTAGTTGTTTTATTTTTCTCCATAGCACTTGTCACCATCTGACATATTACGTATTTTATTTATTTGTAAACTAGAATAATAACCTACTAATGAAGGGACTTTTGTCTATTTTGTACACTGCTAATATCTTGGTATCTAGAATAGTGTCTGGCACGTAGAACATACTTCATAGATAATTATTAAATGAATGGTTTTATTCTTACAATAATGCCACAAGGTAGTTACTGCTATTATCACCTCACAGATGAGAGAAAGCACTACCATTGACAAATCAAAACAAAACAAGTACAATGAGGTTAAATAACTTTGTCAAACATTTTTAAACATTAAAGTTTTTAAAATTCCCATCAATAAGAGACTGTTTAAATAAGTTAAGGTAAATAAAAACAGTGGAATAATATGCAGCAATAAAAATAATAACACTGTTTATATTCTGATATGGATTTATCTCCAAGATATGTTATGTTAGGTATAGAAGCTTGCATCGTGTTATCACTTGTTTGAAAATCAGGGAAAATTATGTATTTGCTGGTATATGCAAATCCTAAATCTGGGAAATTTCACAAGAAACATTGATTACTTCTAGGGATAGAAACTGAGTGGCTGAGAACAGATGTGGGAGGGAATATTTTCCCTCTAAGCCCTTTTGTACCTTTTACATTTTGAACCATATGGATGTGCTATATATTCAAAAATAAAATAAAAACAATTTGCCTAAAATTAGAATCCTACAGGTGACTGGGGGTGATGATTTAAACTCAGAAATGCCTGACTCAAAAGGCCATGTTTTTCCCATTACCCCATACTGTGTCATAGAGAAATACGGTAGAACCAACGCATTTTACTTTCCTAGTTGAATTATTGAAAGTCATATCAAATGTATGGGATGAAAAGGTATACTGAATTTAAGCAGGTCTTTCAGCTGAGTGACTACCAATAAATGTGAATGTTACAGGGAGCCAATTTATACACTTTTCTTGGTCAACTGAAATGATTTATTTTTTCTCCACAGCTGCTGGTTGGCAATTCCAAAAAGCAATGATTTTATAACAAGTCCATTGCTGTGGTCGTTCTTCATACCTGTGACCATCATCCTCCTCAGCAATGTTGTTATATTTGGTGTCATCACAGTCAAAGTGCTGTGGAAGAATAACCAGAATCTTTCAAGGTAAAAGCAATGCATGGGAAGCTGCCAGGCAATGCTTATCCAGCATGTAATGCAGCAACATAGTACATCTGCAGTTCCTAGAAGAGTTTTCAAATTCTGGAGTAATAGCAGGAGTATGTAGTTTGAAGGACAGAGTTTCTCTTACACTTTGACTCAAAGTCTTGAACACCAGAGCTACAGTGCAGATCTACTACAGTATATGACACATTTTTCTGTTATGTGAGCCCAAATAAAAACTAAACCCAAAGTCTTCAAGAAAAAAATTTCTTTCCCAACCTCAAATATTCAAGAAGTCATATTTGAATTATTAAAGAAATGAGAGGGCTGTGAGGAGTTTCTGGTAACTGCATTTTTATCTTACAAATTAGTGACTGTAGACTATATTTTACATTGTTTATTGAATCACACATGGCTTTACATTTTTAAAATTAGTTGCAAATATATAAAAATTGATAGATTCCACTTAGAATTTGGATTTTCTCTTGACAAATTGGAACATCTGTCAACACTGACCCTATATTCCCTGCAGATAGAGCACTTGTTCTCTGGTTTGACAGTTCCCATCCAGACTACTTCTCTCGTTTCTATAAAGTTTCTGGCCCCAAAAAGCATTTGCAATGTCATCCGTGGCATACAGCAAGAGCTTTCAGTTGAAGAGACAAATAACTGGAACTATGAAACACATACTGCCTTACTCCCATCCACTCACTTACGAGCATTGAATTGGTTAGAACATGGTGCTAATGAGGCTATGAGTTCAGGTTTGATACAAAACATTCTGCTCAACCCAAATAGACTTATATAAGCATATCTGTGAACTTTTTTGGTCATTAAATGGAATCTCTTGGTATTGATAGATCAGTGAAAACCACTATCATTACTGGAAAAAGAATCCTAAATGTGTTCTTTCATTTTTTTTAATTAGAGAATCTGTGAGTTTACAAACAATCCTGCATAAAATACAGGATTCCCATACACCACACCACCCCCAATACCTTGCATTCAAGTGGAATATTTGTTACAATTGAGTATAGCATTTTAAAAATAATTGTACTATTTTTAACAGTAGTTACCTCTGTTACAATTGATGAAAGATTATTAAAATCATACTATTATTTATAATACATAATTTACATTAGGTTTATTATTCCCATATACCATCTTATTATTAACACCTTATACTAGTATTGTACATTTGTTATAATTCATGAAAAGTCTCTTATACTATTAATCATAGTACATCATCTATAATAGGGTTCACTGTGTTGTACAGTCCTCTGTTTTATCTTTTAATTTTTATTCTAGTAATATATACATCTTAAAGTTTCCCCTTCTAACCACATTCACCTCAGTGCTATTGATCACACTTAAAACAACGTGCTACCATCACTCCCATCCCTTTCCAAACCTTTACCATCAACCTAAATAGAAATTCTGTATAAGTTCAGCATAAACTCCCCATTCTCTAACCCCAGCTACCTCCTGGTAACTTATATTGTGTATTCTAACTCTATGAGTTTGCTTATTGTAATTAGTTCATAACAGTGAGATCATATAATATTTGTCCTTTTGTGTCTGGCTTATTTCACGCAATATAATGTCCTCAAGTCACAGGCATCAGGACTTCATTCCTTCTTATGGCTGAGTAATATTACATCATATGTATAAACCACATTTTGTTTATCCATTCATTTATTGATGGACACTTGGGTCACTTCCATCTTTTGGCAATTGTGAATAATGCCACTATGAACATAGGTATGCAAATAGCTATTTGAGTCCCTGCTTTCAGTTCTTCTGGGTATATACCTAGTAGTGGGATTGCAAGATCATATGGTAATTCTACACTTAGCTTCCTGAGGAACTGCCAAACTGTTTTTTACAGCAGCTGCACTATTTTACATTCTCACCAGCAGTGAATGAGTATTCCTATTTCTCCACAACTTCTCCAAAACTTGTATTTTTCTGCTTTTTTTTTAAATAGTGGCAATTCTAGTAGGTGTGGTTCATTGTGGTTTTGATTTTCATTTCCCCAATAGCTACAGATGTTGAGCATCTTTCCATGTGCTTTTTAGCCATTTGTATTTCCTCTTTGGAGAAACATCTATTCAAGTCTTTATCCATTTTTAATTGGGTTGTTTGTCTTTTTATTGTTGAATTGTAGGATTTCTTTATATATTCTGGATATTACACCCTCATCAGATATGTGGTTTCCAAATATTTTCTCCTATTTAGTAGGTTGTCTTTTCACTTTCTTGACAAAGTCCTTTGATGCACGAAAGTTCTTTTAATTTTGAGGATACCCTATTTCTCTATTTTTTTCTTTTGTTGCCTGTGCTTCGGATGTAAAGTCTTAGAAACCACTGCCTACCAAAAGATCTTGAAGATGCTTCCCTACATTTTCTTCTAGGCATTTTAGATTCCTGATTCTCATATCCTTATATATTAGGTCTTTGATTCATTTTGAGTTAATTTTTTGTATATGGTGTGAGATAGGGGTCCTCTTTCATTCTTTCAAATATGGCTATCCTAGCACCACTTGTTGAAGAGACTATTCTTTCCTAGTTGAGTAGACTTGGCAGCCATGTCAAATATCAGTTGACCATAGATGTGAGAGCCTATTTCTGTACTGTCAACTTGATTCTATTGGTCAATATATCTGTCCTTATGCCAGTGCTGTGTTGTTTTGACAACTATAGCTTTGTAATATGCTTTAAAGTCAGGAAGTTTGAGTCCTCCAACTTTGTTCTTTTTCAAGATGTTTTTGGCTATTCGGGGCAACTTACCATTCCAAATAAATTTGATAATTGGCTTTTCTATTTCTGCAAAGTAGGTTGTTGGAATTTAGATTGGGATTGTACTGAATCTACGAATAAATTTGGGTATAATTTACATCTTAATGTATTTAGTCTTCCAATCCATGAATAAGGAATATCCTTCCATTTATTTAGGTATTCTTTTAGCAATAATTTGTAGTTTTCTGAGTATAAGTCCTTTAAATCCTTGGTTAAATTATTCTTAGGTATTTGATTCTTTTAGTTGTTATTATAAATGTAACTTTTTTTGCTGTTTACAAGTTTATTTCTGATTTGCAAAGATTATTTCCCCTTCCCCATGTTTTTAGAATTTCCTGTATTCCCTCATTCAATCTTGGCTGCCACAACCAGACAGACAGAAAGCGCAAGGACCTTCTTTTTCTTGCATCTGTAGTGGAAACCTTAGGTAAATGTAACTTTTTCTTCATTTCCTTCCAAGATTTCTCATTACTATTGTGTGGAAACACATAGTGATTTTTTTCATGTTGCTCTTGTAGCCTGCCACTTTGCTGAACTTGTTTATTAGCTTTAGCAGATTTGTTGAGCATGTTTCAGGATTTTCTGTGTAAAGGATCATGTCATTTCCAAATAGGGAAAGTTTTGATTCTTCCATTCCAATTTGGATGCCTTTTATTTCTTTTTCTTGCCTAACTGCTCTGGCTAAAACTTCCAGCATAATATTGAAAGCAGTGGTGACAGTGGGCATCCTTTTGTTGTTCCAGATCTTAGAGGGAAAGCTTTCCATCTTTCACCATTGAGTATGATGTTAGCTGTGGGTTTCTCACATATGCCCTGAGGTATCATGCTGAGGAAATTTCATTCTACTCCTATTTTTCAAAGTGTTTTTAATCAAGAAAGGATGCTGGATGGCTTCCTCATGAGCCTCCTCCACAGGAACCAAAATCTCCAAGGCACCTGATGACTTAGTAGCCCCTGTTGTGAAGAAACCTCACATCTATTATAGAAGTTTGGAAGAAAAGGAGAGAATGTCTGGCCAAAGGAGAGTCTTGAATTTTGGGAAAAGAAGGACTTAAAGCAGGAATTGAAACAGGAAATATTAACATAACCTCTGGAGAAGTGTTGGAAATTGAAGAGCACATCAGGGAGAGACAGGAAGAAGTATTGGTTGAGATTGAGAGAAGGGAGCAAGCCAGCAAATCAATGTTTCCACAGATGACTCAGAAGTGAAGTCTTATCTTAGAGCCTTGGGAGAACCCATCACATTTTTTTGCAGAGGGCCTTGATGAAAGAAAAGAAAGGTTAAGAAATATCCTTTCAGTGGTCAGTACTGATGCCTTAAAAAAGACCAAAAAAGAGGATGAAAAATCTAAGAAGTCCAAAGGAGAGTATCAGCAAACCTGGTACCATGAAGGACAAAATAGCCTGAAGGTTGCTAGACTATGGATTGCCAATTATTCACTGCCCAGGGCAATGAAACGCTTGAAAGAAGCTTGTCTCCACAAAGAAATTCCTGAGACAACTAGGACTTCCCAGATGCAAGAGCTGCACAAATCTGTCTGGCCTTTGAATAATTTCTGCAGTCATATGGGAGATGAGTAGCCTATCTCCTACTGTCACATTAGTCCCAATTCCAAAATGCTGGCCACAGCTTGTTGACCAACCCTGGCTGAGATGCCTTCCTTTGTATTTGATAAGAATGGTCTTTACAAGCTCTGGTCTGTGCCCGATTGCAACTTTCTTCACATTATGTGTGTCAATAACACAAATGTAGGAACAATTGTATTCCATCCCAAATCCACAGTCTCCTTGGACCAAAAAGATGTCATTCTGGCCTCTTGAGCTGCTGATTGGTCTGTGAAGGTTTGGAGGCTTGACAGTGATGAACCAGTGGTAGATACTGAAGGCTATACAGCATGTGTGGCCCAGGTAATGTGGCATCCATCAGGACGTTTCCTGGGCACCAGCTGCTATGATTTCTTCTAGTGCTTATACGGTTTGGAGGCTCAAGAGGAGATCCTGCATCAGGAGGGCCACAGCATGGGTGTGTATGATATTGCCTTCCATCAAGTTGGCTCTTTGGCTGGCACTGGGGGACTGGATGCCTTTGGTTGAGTTTGAGACCTGCGCACAGGACATTGTATCATGTTCCTAGAAGGACACCTGAAGGAAATCTATGGAATAAATTTCTCCCCAGTAGCTACCAATACCACATTGCAACTGGCAGTGGTGACAACATATGCAAAGTGTGAGATCTTTGAGTCTATACCATTCCTGCCCATCAGAACTTAGCCTGGACATTTCTTCCAGTGGCCACCTCATGGCTACCTGCTCATATGACAGGACCTTCAAGCTCTGGATGGCAGATTAGGCAGTGCTGAATGGCTGATGAGGCAGTGCCATAGACAAAGACTATTCTCAAGCTCTCCCTTAAGAACCATTTTCCTCAAAAGAAAGGAATTGATGTGTTCTGTTCTATCATGTTTTTTTTCTGCTTACCGTGTATAGACCCTTTAAAGAATTGGATTTCTCCAGGTAGGCAACCAGACTAGTTCCTGGGTAATGGTAAACCCCTTTCATGTCTGAAATTTTAATTTTCATCTTCAGGTCCTGCCATGAACTGCATAGACATTTTCTTTATTAATAATTTGTTTTGAATACCCTATTACCGTCTTCCTTCACAGCACTCAGGATTGTGACTGACTCCCTCCATTTTTATTTCTGGGAACTTGGATTTCCATGATATGGTACATGGTACATGCCTCAGAAATGATCCAAAGATGAACTACAATTTGGAGGCCTCCAGTAAAGAGATACAGCTCACCATGCACTGGTTCAGCAATGCCTGGCAGTAAAGATGATTTTATCACTTCCTGTTGAGTTCACTAGAAATGCTGTCTTCATCAGGTTGCTCAGAACTGAACATTTGCCTTCTCAGAAAATGTCTTCCATTTTGCTTTGAAGTTTGCTATTCTTCATGTTACCTTAAACAAAGTAATTTTGTCAAGATTCAAAGAAATTTTTAGAAAAAAAAAAAGAAAGGGTGCTGGATTTTGCAAATGCCTTTTCTGCATCAATCTAGAGAATCTTGTGGTTTTTTTACCGCTTCATTTTGTTATCATGGTGTATTACATTAATTGATTTTCTTATGTTGAACCACCCTTGCATACTTGGGGTAAAACCCACTTGGTCATGATGTATAATCATTTTAATGTACTATTCGATTCTATTTGCAAGTATTTTGCTGAGGATTTTTGCATCAATATTCATAAGAGAAATTTGACTGTAATTTTCTTTATTTTTTAAAACAAATCAATTTTATTGAAACATATTAATAAAGCAATAAAACATACAATTCATCAAAAGTGTACAATCAGTGGTATTTGGTATAATCATATAGTTGTGCATTCATCATTGAATCATTATTAGAGCATTTTCATTATTTCAATAATGATAATAAAAAACAAACAAGCAGGACAATTCTTCACCTATCGATTGTTCTCTATTTCCCTGCTGTACATAGCTGCTATTTCTGGCTATTCTTGCACAATTATTTATTTATTTATTAAGCAGTTTTATTGAGATATATTCACATAACATACGATCCATCCTAAGTGTATAATCAGGGAAGTGGATGTGGCTCAAGCAATTGGGATCCCGTCTACCATATAGGAGGTCCAGGGTTTGATTCCCGGGGCCTCCTGGTGAAGGCAAACTGACCCACGTGGCAAGTTGGCCCACAGGGAGTGCTGGTCCACATGGAGTGGAGTGCTGGCCCACGCAGGAGTACTGGCCCATGCAGGAGTGCTGGCCCATGCGGAGAGCTTGCACAGCAAAATGATGCAACAAAAAGAGACACAGAAGAGAGA
>JAQZBX010001003.1:25963-91347 GCA_029593785.1 Cabassous unicinctus | reverse complement strand
ACTCATTCTATGATACCAACATTACCCTAATACCAAAGCCAAACAAAGATGCCACAAGAAAGGAAAATTACAGACCAATCTTGCTGCTGAAACTGGATGCTAAAAACTTCAACAAAATACTTGCTAATCATATTCAACAACACATCAAACAAATTATACACCACGACCAAGTGGGTTTCATCCCTGATATGCAAGGAAGATAGGTTTACAAGAGGCAGAAAGGGAGAAGAAGGTTGTGAGCCAATGCCCATATGGGCAAAATCTAGGATAATGTGCAAGCGTATAGTTGTGCAGTGCATGGGCATGACAGTGGTGCAGTGATGCTATTGAGTTGGGCAATGCTGGTTTGTGAGGGGGGTAGGTTCGGGAGAGTAGGTTGGACAGTCCATGGTACTGGGGGGAAGCTTGAGGGAGGGAGCAAGTGAACTCTGGAGATTTGCCAGTATGTGCTTGAAACTACAGATTGGGAATTTTCTTTTGGCAAATATGGCAGGGGAGGGTTATTGGTATAGGGAGTTGTATGTGGGGGGCATGAGGGATAGGGCATACCTGGGGCAGGCTTCTAGAGAGTGTGTGAGTGTTCATCTTGTCATAGTGTATTATATCAGTGGATGGAGACCCACACAATAAACAAGAAAATATTAAACTCCCATCCTAGGGAGTCCTGCTATGTTCTCAATTAGAGGGACAAGAATCCCTCAAGAACATAGGCAGTGCCAAATAAAAGAAAACAGATCAAATGTCAAGCCCTCAATATTATTGCAAGTAACTATGAATCTTATTCTTCAAAAATTGAAACTTAGTGATTACCATAGGTTCCAAGGGGAAGGGAAGGGAAGAATAGAATAGATGGAATGTAGGGCATTTTTATGGTATTAGAATTGTTCAGCATGATCTTGCAATAACAGATACAGGCCACTTCAAATTTTGTCAAAACCTATAGAAATGTATGGTCCAAAATGTAAACCATAATGTAAACCATTGACTATGTTTAGTAGCAATGCTTCAATATTTGTATACCAATTGTAACAAATGTACCATCCACATGTAAAATGTTATTAATAAGTGAGAGGGGAAAAGGAGGAGGGCATTGGGTATATAGGAATCACCTGAATTTTCTATGTGACTTTTATGTATCCTAATGCTCCTTTGAAGATCAAATGAAAAAAATAAAACAATGGAGGAATGTATGGAAGAAAATTTCTCTGTACATACAAGACAACATGTCTTATGGTGAGGAAAGACACAATGTCTAAATATTTTTTTAAAATTTTTTATTTCAAATTATTTTATTTTTTGTATTTTATTGGTTAGTTTTAAAATTATTATTTCATTTTCTTATTAATTTTCATTGGTTATTTCGTTGGCTTCATTTTTGGAGAGGTTTGGGATCACAGAAGGGTCACAGCAGTGGTGGGGGAGGATTACTGGTGCGGGGTGTCAGTGATGTTGGGACTCATGGGAAGGGGTTCACCTGGGGCATGCCTCTAAGACATATGAATATGTTCAAGTGTTCATGGGACATGTCTCAGTATGTGGAGATCCACACAATAACCAAAAGAATATTGACTTCCCATCTTGGGGAGTTCTGCTACATTCTCTAATAGGACATCAAGAATCCCTGAGTGCAAGGGCAATGTCTAGTGAAAGAATACAGACCATTATGCTAGGCTCTTGACATTGATGATTGCACTTATGAACCTTTTCTTGTGAAATTGAAACTAAGCCTAGTATTATATACTTGCAAAGAGTTACTTCCTGAAAGCCTCCTTTTTGCTCAAATGTGGCCTCTCTCTAAGCCAAACTCTGAATATAAATGCACTACCTTCCCCGGGTGTGGGACATGACTCCCAGGGATGAGCATCCCTGGCACCAAGGGATTATTACCAATAACCAACTAGGAAAGCATCTGGAAAAAGACCTTGACCAAAAGGGGGAAATGGTAAATACACATGAGTTTTTATGGGTAAGAGATTTCAAAGTGAGTTGGGAGGTCATTCCAGAGGTTATGCTTATGCAAGTCTCAGCAGGACCTCATTGACTGCCACAGTAAACAGTGCCTCAAATAGCAGGGCTCCTGAGGGCTCTAGAGATATCCAGAAACTATAAGCAGTGCAGACATTTCAGGAATTCAGCACCCTGTCAGTGGGCCTTACTTTGGAATTTATGCTCCCCAGTGTAACAGAGTTAGACTCATTTATAAGTTCTCTACATATGGCTCTTCTGCCCCTTTTATTTGAACCCATATTTATCACTATACTTAATAAATATATATCCCAGATACTTAAATCTTTGGTCCATCCATGTGCCAGTTGAGCCTTCAATTTCAGCAGAGTTGTGAACACTTACTCTCCAGTACATTGGATTCACCCAGGACAATTAATAAGGAGATGGTTACTGGTATGATGATGTTGGACAACACCCATCCCAAAGAACAGAGTGTATCTGCAACGGTAAGCAAGATAGCGCCCATCCATCTGCCCCATGGGATCTAAGCCCCCTCTCAATTAAAAGCAGTGTGGACATCACTATCCCAAAATCAGTGTAATATGTGGGCATTTTCAGGACATTGGATTTGTCCTGCCTGACATTGCAGTGATGGACACAGGCCATTGCATATTTTGTCATAACTTACAAAATCGTGCAGGACAAAGTGCAAATCATAATGTAAACTGTAGTCCCTGGTGAGTAGCAATGGTTCTATATGTGTTCACCAATTGTAACAAATGTACCACACTAATGAAGGATGTTGTTAATGTGGGAAGGTGTGGGAGGGGGAGTTAATGGGGCATATGGGAATCTCTTATAATTTTTATGTAACATTTATGTAATCTAAAGCTTCTTTAAAAATAAAAAACTTAATTATTAAAACAAAGATCAGAGCAGATTTAAATGAAATAGGGACTACAACCGAGAAAATCAACAGAGAAAATTTTGTTCTTTGAAATGATGAACAAAATTGACATATTTGACTAGCCTGACCAAGAAATAGGAGAAAATAATCAAATGAATAATGGGAATAAAGGAGAAAACATTACACGAACCTGAGAGAAATAAAAAATGATTCTAAAGGAAAACTAGGAACATTTGTGTGCTAATAATTACGAAACCTAGGGAAGTGCACAAATTTCAAGACAAACTACTGAAACTGACCCATAAAAAATTAGAAAATCTGAGTTTATCTAAAACAATAAAGTAATTGAATTCATTGAGAAGAGAACTTTCCACAAAGTATAGATCAGGACTAGATGGCTTCGCTAGTGAATTCTACCAAACATTTAAATAAAACTTAACACCAATCCTTCAAAATCTCTCAAAAAATGGAAGTGCATGGACCATTTCCAACTCACTCTATAAGGCACATTTTACTCTGATATAAAAATCAGACAAAGAAATCACAAGAAAGAAAACTACATATTAATATCCCTTATACCTATAGATATGAAAAATTTCAAAACAATACTTTCAAACCACATCCATCAATACATTAAAAAGCATATACAAAAAAATAAAAAATAAATTCCCACGACCGAGGGAATTTATCCCAGGAACTCAAGGTGGGTTCAATACGTGAAATTCAGTTAATATAATACATCATAGTAATATTTTAAAGATTAAAAATGACATTATCGTCTCCATAGATATAAAAAACAATTGGCAATGCCAAAACCAGTTCAATATGATAATATTCAATAAACTAGGAATAGAAAGGAACTTCCTCAACCTGATAAAGGCTATCTGTGAAAAACCCACACTAAAGTCATACTTAATGATGAAAGCCTAAATACTTTTCCACTAAAATAGGGACCAAGACAAGATACTTGCTCCCCATTTCTAATCAACATTGTACTGGAAGTTCTAGCTAGAAGAGTCAGCAAGAAAAAGAAATTCAATACATTCAGATTAGTAAGGAAGAAGTAAAACTGTCTCTATTCTCAGAATACATTGTCTTACATAGAAAAACTAAAGGAATGTGCAAAAGTGCTATTAGAACAAATAATTGAGTTCAACATATTTGCAGGATTCAGTATCAATTTACTGAATAAATTTCATTACTATACACTAACAGTGCTTAATGCCAAGATTAAATTAAAAAAAGATTCTGTCTACAAAATATCAAAAAACAAAGTATCCCTTGTTTTAGTTTCCTGGCTCTTAAAACGAATATCATGCAATGGGTTGCATTAAACAACAGGAATTTATTCCCTCACTGTTCTGAGGCTAAAAGAAGTCCAAAGTCAAGTTGTCATCAAGGCAATGCTTTCTTCCAGAAGACTGTGACATTCTTGTGCTGGCTGCTAGTCATCCTTGGTCCCTGACTTTTCTTTAACGAAGAAAACATGGTGACCTTTCCTGGCTTCTCTGGGTTCAGTTGACTTCTGGCTTCTCCCCGTGGCTTTCTGCCTGTGTGTCTGAATTTCATTCTGCTTATAAGGACTCCAGTAACAGGATTAAGACCAATCCTATTTCAGTTGGGCCATACTTTAACTGAAGTAACCTCATCAAAAGGCCCTGTTTACAATATGTTCACATCCACAGGGATGGATGACATTTAAGAACATGTTTTTCTGGGGTGTATAGGTCAAAGCCTCTACAATAAGAGAAGTTCAAAACTGAGGTGTCAGCTAGGCAATGCTTTCTTCCCAAAGACTGGCATTTTGAGGCTGACTTCCAGTGATACTTGGTCTTTGGCTTTTCTGTCACATGGCAGTACACATGGCATTGTCTTATCCTTTTCCTTCTAGGTTCCATTGGCTTTCATCTCTTTGCTTCTCACATGATTTTCTCTCTCCATTTCCAATTTTTTGACTTATAAGGACTTCCACCATATTGGATTAAGGCCCACTCTCATTCAGTTAGGGAATATCTTAATTAATAATATCTTCAAAGATCCTATTTACAAATGGGTTTACACAACAAGACCAGGAGTTGGGACCTGAACATGTTTTTTGTGGTGACATGATTCAATCCCCAAGGCTAAGAAATAAATTTAAACCAAAAATTGCAAGACTATACTCTTAAAACTACAAAACATCATTGAAAGAAATCAAAGTAAACCTAAATAAATGGAAAAGCATCATTTGTTCATGGTGTAGAGGCTTAATATTGATAAGATTACAATATTTTCCTATGTGGTCTATTGATTCAACACACTCCCTGTCAAAATCCCAGCTGCATTTTTTTTTTTCTTGCAGAAATAGTCAAACTAATCCTGAAATTCAAGTGGAAATGCAAGATACCCAGAATAGTCAAAGCAAGCTTTAAGAACAAATTTGGAGGACTCATATTGCCCAATTTCAAATATTACTACAAAGCTATGGAAATCAAGGTAGATGATATTGCCATAAGGATAGGAATACAGATCAATGGAGGAAATTATTCAAGAAAGAACTTCTGAAAACTAAACAAGTAGAGACATGTTAACATAAGGACTGGTAGTGAATATCAAATATATGCTTATGTATAGAAATAAAAAAATAAGAATTTATAGAAAGACAATACATTAGATAAAGACCATGTATTCAGACTATATAGGTATAACACCAAAAAAGGTGTTGGGAAGAGAATGGGGATAGCATATGCAAAAATTATTTTTTCATTGCTATTATCAATCATAGCTGATGGAGTTAACAGCAGTATTTTTATGCTGTGGCTTTTATCTGTGTAAGGTAAGATACAGCAAATAATTAAGTATGAGATATTCCAACTCTGCCATCTTTTTTATTCTTGATGAACAAGAAAAAGATAAAATGTTATATAAAGGAGATTGAATAAACACCCTGAAGTCCTGAATTTGAATTAGAAATACCATATTAATAAATTTTATTGACCATCTATTGATCTATCTTATCTATCTTCCTATCTACCGATTCATCCATCCATTCATCATTTATATAACCTTCCCAGCTTTTCACTGAAAAGACCTAGAAACAATCATTGACCAAGTTGCAATGATAATCCCTAGTGTTCAGATTTTGGTCTTGCAAAATTGCCTTATTTCTTCTCCTGAATTCCAAACTGTAAAATATATGGCTGTTCCTTCACTTCATCTTTGAACTTTTTGAAAATGCCATTTGTGACTCATGACAACTTGAAACTATGCACAAAAGGGAAACTTGGTAAAGCTAGTTCCAGCTTTTGACATAATACAAATCTGCCACATATGTTGTCTATCGCACACACATATGATAAAAACATAATGAAAATTAGGTCTTTCATTTAAAAGTTTAATATAAAATGTTTAAAATTAAAAATTTTCATATAAAAGTCAAGATAGGGGAAGCAGATGTGGCTCAAGCAGTTGAGCACCTGCCTCCCACATGGGAGGTCATGGATTCGGTTCCCGGGTGCCCGGGTGCCTCCTAAAGAGAAAACAAATAGACAATGAGCAGACAATGAGCAAAAACAACGGCAGACAACAAGCGCAAACAATGAACAAAAGCAATGAGCAAACAGATGAGGGAGCCATTGGGGGGTGGGGGTTATTTGTAAAAAAAAAGGAGGGTACTGTGATCAAAACAGGGTAAATAAAGGCGTTTCTCCAGTGCGTATCAAAGTTCTATTTTGACTTAAGTGGTGGTTACAAAGTGTTTGCCTTATGTTAATTTAGTAAGACACATTTGTTTTGCATAGTTTTATGTATCAATCTTATTTTACCATAAAATGATTTACAAAAAGAAGATGATGGATTTGGTTTCAAGGTACTTATAGGATATCAGTGGAGAGATGCATGAAATATGGTTTTATGTATATTTAGAGTTCAGGAATGAAATTAAGGTTAGAAAGAGAGATTTGTTTGTCATCAGTATGAAGGCATACGAGAGTGAGACATCATCTAATGGGATCATAAATGGAAAAATAGAATAGGATTAAGGCAAAGCCTTGGGTCATGCAAAGGGAGATAATGAGAATTATACTGAAAAAAAAGAAAGAAAAAAATAATAAAACAGCAGAAGATGCTGTTATGGCAGTCTACAAAAGTCCTTTCTGAAACAATTGTTGTCATGTCAGGATGAGTATGAATAGAAAAGAAGCAGAAATATGCCAGCAGGTTACATGTTTTCTAGGAGACAATTCTTGCTGTTAACATTCATAACAAATGTCAAGTCCTTGCCAGAAGTATTGACAATAATCGTTGTTTTGTCTTTTGAGAGTCAAACTTGATATTTTGGCACAACTTTCATATTAACCTTGTAATATACCTAGTTTCCTCTTATAATCCTTCACTTTTGATTTTTAGATATACTCAGTATTGTGGCATGAAAATTCTATTTGGCTAGTTTTTGTTAATTTCTATAATGCCTAGAAAAACATTTATTTTTAAATGATGGTTTTCAAGTTTCGTGTTATTAATTCTTAAAGCCATGAACTATTTTATTATTTTAGGCTTTGTGTGTATATGTGTGTGCCCATGGAAATGATTCCATCTGATTCCTTGAAAAACAACACTAAGTTTCAATCTTGGTATTAACTGTACATAACTGTATATAAGCTCTACACTGACTCTCTCCAAAGGGAAGCATTTAAATTTATCATAATCAAATGCTTAGTCTGAAAATCTGGAAGGCATCACATTTTACTAAAACACCTATTTTAAAAATATTTTTTATTTGGTAGGTCTGGGTGGAAAACTTGAAATAAAATCAAATTCTCTTGAAAGTATCCAGTACACAGCTGCAAAATTTTCACAGGTTTGATAATTCTAAGAATTATGAGTGTTAGGTAAAAGAGCACAAGCTTAGATAAAACCAGAGCACATATGGCCTGTTGTAGCAACAATACCATAATAAAGGTATTTTGAATCTTAATTTAGGTGATATTTCCCCCCATCATGGATTGTAATAAGAAATATTGATGAAAATAGTAGCTGTCTTCAAACCATCTTTGAAAGGAATTTCTAGTTTGTCATATTTTAGGTTAAATTATCAGAGTCACCTACATCTTTTGTCACCCATGAAAATTTATATCAATTAGGAAAGAATTGAAAGAGTTTTTATTTCAGAATATCAAATTCCTGTCATCTTTGTGATAGCGAATTATTAGATCCCCTTAATTCTGTCACCCATTATAGACCAGGATGCAATGTAATGTGGATACATTATGTCCATATCTCAGCTGAAGCATGATCTTGAAAATGATATAATCCCATCATTTTTAACATAAAAATAAAATGAATTTCAAGTTGGTCACTACATACCAGTTTCCACAAATATATGTAATGCCACATTAAAACTCAATGTTAAATCTAAAAGTGATTTCTAATTAAAAATTTTTTTTTCAAGGACGGCATATGAGACGTTAGGACCTCAGATGTAAAGACTTACCCAAAGCAACATGATGGTTCCATTTTGAAGTAATCACGAGTGCAGAGCTTCTCTCACCAAACATCACACTCTCTGGAGAATATTTTCTATTCTGGTTCATAGAGTTTGGTGGAGCTATTTTGGCTCATTTATAATAAGTTGATGGCAGGATAGATTTGCCTATTTTACCCAGTCCAAAAGTAACTGTGATTCAATTTCTTTTATGAATTACCATTTTTACATCAAGGAAAAAATTTATTCATTCAATAAGCATTTATTTAAATTTTCATTATGTGTTAAGTACAGTGGATATGAAGTTGAAGAAAACAAAGATCCTTCCCTTAAAGAGTTTACCTGTTTTATCTGAGAGACTTTGAAAACTATTATAATATTAAATACAGAAGTCATAGCACATTATGCAAATATTTCTTATTCTCATTTCATGAACTCCCCTCCTTTCTTGAATGTACATATATTCCAGGGTCTTGCATTGACCGATAAAGTGTAGGCAGAAACCTGTGTGTCACTTCTGAGCAGAAGCATTAAGAGCTCATGTGTGATTTGCAACATTTTTTTCTTGGATTAAAATCGAAGAAACAGAGACAGGAACCTTTCCTTGGCTATTGGAGTAGACCCACCATGAAAAGAAAAAGACAAAAAATGTTTTCTGTAAAGATACTGAAATATTGGGGGTTGTTTGTTACCACAGCATAACCAAGCTTATCCTGATACAGACTGTGTAAAGTACTATCAGGGTTCTAGCAATAAAGGTGTGACACTCTCAAAGTGGTAATTTAAGAAATACTTAAGAACTATTTTTTGTAAGGAGCCGTGTGAATATTGAATTAGAGAAGGGCTAAAAAAACACCTGGCACCATCCCCAAGGTACCTCTGCAGGAAGGGATTGGGAATAAATACCCCAATGTCACTCTCCTTCCTTCTCTGATCTACCAATGCTTCCAATATCTGAACCCAAATAGAAGTAGTTTGATGAATGAAGATCAACCACTCAGTGAATACAACAGATGTAACATGGATTTGGAGGGGCAATTGGAAGTTATTTAGCATGAGTACAAAAATAGATTTATGCATAGGAGTTTAGGAATCCATAAAATAAGACACCTAAAGAAGATAAGAAGGGATTGTTCAATGAAAACTTCTGGAAGAATTAAAACTTGAACTGAATTTTACAGGCATGAAAGAGTTATTTTGGGAAATTGTAAAGGTCAAAACTCCAGGTATACAGGAAAGCCCAAGTAAATACTGTAAGGATTTAATATCAGGTCTAGAATTTGGAGTGAAAAGGCTGGAGACATAGTCAATGGCCAGAACATGGAAGGCTTTACATATTCTATTAAGTCCCTTGACTTTACCTTGAAGACCAAGAAAAAGTACTGAAGGTTTTTGAAATGAAACAGTAACATGACTGGATTTGTAATTCAAAAGAAAATATAGCAGTAATAATAATATCTTTCATTTATTGAGTGATTGCAATTTACCAAGTCCTGTTCTGATCACTAAATGTCTTTAGGAGGCAAACACTATTTTTATCTCTATTTTGTAAATAAAGATACTTAAGCAGAAAATGTAAAGGAGTGGAGATTTCAACCTAGATCTCTTGTAGAGAGTAGGTGAATATGAGTGCGAGACAAATGACAGGAAGATATTGATAAAACCGTAGCAGTTATTCAGATAAGGAATGGAGAGGAGACGCATTCTAAAGCTTGAACCTGTAGATAGATACTTAATTAGCTATGTGAAATAAAGGGTAGGAGAAATCCATCATGTCTATGGATATTCCTGGTACCTTTAAGGAGAGTTAAATTTGAATCTAATGTTAGGGTACATGATACTTTGTGGTAGCTGCCTTAATAGAGCCATCGTATTTGAGTGTTTTAAAAACTAATTAAAGTGGCAACTACAGCTTGTTAACTCCATCACCATCTCAATAATTATGTAGGACAAACCTATTTTTATCTTCAGCATTACATGCTTAACAAACTCTTATCTTGCTCTAAGGTAATCTAATATATTTCTGGTTGTCGTAAAATTAAAGGGAGTTTTTAATGAATAATTTAAACAGTTTTCACTTTAGCTAGGATTTTTTTTCTTCTAATTTTTCTCTATATCTTGGCATGAAACTGATTTACCTAAAGGTTGAAAGAGAATGATTTCCATTTGGAAACCCTATCTTTTCTATATTCACCTACCAATCCGTATGAAACTCAAAAATCATCTACTCCAAATAGGAATTATTTTAAAATTAGGCAGTATTGAAAAATTAAAGACTATCAGTTCATATAGTGATAAAGGTGGGATGCTAGTATATTAGAAAATAATGTAAGAAGAAAAAAAAGACTTGTTACCCTAAAGTATAAGAGTAAATTTTGTAGAGAAAATTGTTATTATTAGGGAACACATAGTACCGTATTCACAGTTATGAAAATGCAAATAGGAAAAGATTAGTCACATGTATAAACTGAAGGGACTAGATTCTTTACCATGTGTATTAGTTACCTATAACTGCATAACAAATTACCTCCAAAACTTAGTGTGATGAAATAAAAAATGTTCATTTTCTCACACAGTTTCTGAGGATCATAAAAATGGGAGAGGGTTAGCTGGATGGTTCTGGATCATGTTTTCTCATGAGTTTGCAGTCAAGCTGGGGCTGCAGTCAACTGAAGGTGTTACTGGTGCTGGATAATCTGCTTACAAGATCCCTCTTGGGCTGTTGGTAGTAAGCCTCATTACTTTATTTAACTGAAGATTTTATAGAAGTTTGTTGATCCACTTCCAGCTCACTTATGTAGCTGTTGGTAGGAAGCTTCAGTACCTTACCATGTAGATCTTCTCAGAACCTAGTACCTGGCTTTCACAGCATGAGTGATTCAAGAAGGAAAAAGAGTTACCTAGATAGAATCTACAGGGACTTTTATGACCTAATTTCTATCATTTCTTGTGCCATATTCTTGTATATGGGTGCGTACATGTTTCATTTACTTTGTTTAACTTTCTATTTTAGTGAAAAATATACAACTTAAAATTTCCCATTTCAACCTCTTTCAAGTGTACAATTTAGTAGTATTAATTACATGTACAATTATTCTTTTGATCACACAGACAAATCCTAGTACAATGTGGCAGCAGACTATATAAATGTGAACAAGCCTGAACACTCATTTCAGGATGTTTATTTATGTATGAATACATACATGTGTTGACGCAATTACTCATGATGAGTAATTGCGTCAACACATGTATACATTGATGTCTACATATGTCATATTCATATGACATATATAAGATATACACTAAGGCTATATATAGATATATAAATTTATATTTGTGTTAACTTTTTTTATATTTATATCAGAAATCATTAGTTTACACAGATACTCCAATTGTGCATCGTATTCTGCATTCTTTCTTGCCTTCCCCCACTTCATATTTGTAAATTCCTTCTTCTACAGTGCAACCTTGGCGCCCATCAACATCAACAAACTTACTCATTTTATCAATGCCTTAATAAGTCTACAGCAGTTTTGGAATTGCTTAAACCACACCACTATAAATAAATAAACATCCTGAAATGAGAGTTCAGACTTGTCTGCAGTTATCTCTCATCCCCAAGCCTTCCTAGGACTTAGGTTATATAGTCAAATGCCAAGTTTTGTTTTCCTTTGCACTGCTTTCATATGAGAATGAAAACAGATAGGCGTTACCTTATTTTATAATATGATAAATGAAATTTGCTCGATAATTCTCTTTTCATTTTTCTAGGAAAAATCATCTAACATTTTTAGCCTTTTATGAGTGGATCCAAAGTTTCCAACCTCTAATTATTTCAGTGGTTTTTGTTTGAATTTTTTTTCTTTTCCGTAGAGTAACTCACCATTTCCTGTCACTTTTAGCAAAAATAAAAGCACAGTTTTATCTTGCATTCAGCATAAATTCTCACAGCCATATTATTCATAAGAACCATTGTATAGTTCATTTAAATGCTGTACCCTCATAAATTTATGTTATAGCTTAAAGCATTTTTGGATTTCAGATTGCCATTCCATTCCTCTAATTTTTTTACCATGTTGTCTTTCCTTCTGTTCTCTTCTGTTCTTAAACTGAGTCCAAGCTGGCAGGCAATTTGAGCAATGTTTTTATTATTACTTTGCTTATACTGTGCTCAGAACAGAAAAATAAAAGCTCTTCACATGGATGTAGTCACAAAATATAGAAAAGTGTACATATGTGGACTTTGATGATGATTGAGGGTAGAGAGTGGGGGAAAAGACCATTGTCTAGCTAAGGAAGTTCTATAAGCCTGTATTCTACTTGCTCTCCACACCTTCCTCCAAATTTTTCACTAGAACCTTCATTATTGAAATTAAAATGGTAGATGAATAACAAGTTCAATTGTTAGTCTGAATCCATGTAATTTACATAAAGAAGCTTTGTAAGCAGGAAGTGAGTAATAAGTGAGAGACACAAGACAGCTTTCAGTCAGGGCTGGCTCCTTTTGAATGATCTGGGTGGTCTCCCAGAGCCCTGTGCTTGATTTAATGCTCTGCTGTCACCATCCTGAACTTTTTAATAATCTTGAACAAGGGCCCACACCTTTATTTTTCACTGGGTACTGCAAATTATTTAGCTGGGCCTGCTTTCAGTGATAGTAATTTTATTGACTATTAGAATAAAGTTTCTGCATATGATCTATTATGGGTATCTGATCTATGGCTTACAATTTGGGAGCAGCCTTGTTATCCAAGAAGAACATGAGCAAACAAAAGCTCTTCTGCTCTATCTGATCTATTGAACTCAGCCATCCTCTCTGTCTGTAGTGTTTTCTTGAGGTGAAAAGTGTTAATATATTGATATTCCCTTCACTGCACTTAACTGTGCTACCCTCTATTTTTTCAATTCACATTTTAATTATTTTCTTCTTTATTATTTTGACTCATAAATATTGCAAAATAAGAAGGCTAAAAAGGAAAAAAAAACAAAACAGGAACATCAATATGCATTGCCAGGTTTAGCAAATATTAGCATTTACCATATTTTCTTCAGACTTTTGTTTGGAAATAAAAAATTATAGTTACAGACCAAGCCACAATTCGTACTCTTGCACAATCCATTCCCTCCTTCTCTCATTCCTCAGGAGTATCCACTATAATGAAATTGCCTTGGATTTTTGTTTTCTATTTTTATGTTTTATATAAATGTATGTATAAAAACATAATGTATTTTTTGTTTGTTGCTTTGTGCACTTGATCAATTTCTGAGATAGATGTGTTAAAATTTTAACCTTATTTATATAATTCAGTGTCTTTTAATTCTATCAGTTTGTATTATATATTGTTTTGTTAATGAATTTTAAAATAAACCTCTTTATTACTGGTTTTTACTTTGTAAAGTATACTTTATCTGACATTAATATAGCTAAAATGTTCAAAGATCATAATTCTTAAAGTCATCAAAACACATTTCTGCCTCTCACTGTTTTAAAACTTTATTCAGCACCAATAATCTCATTATCCACCTAGACATAGGTTGGGTAAAGTCTGATAGTATTCAGGTTGCCCTCCTGCTTTGTGGCTCTACTCTTTGAAATACCTGGCCTCTAGGGTGAGCATAGTAGGGTCTGAAAGCAATAGAGGGACATATTGACCAGAAGTTCCTTCTACTCTGTCATTTCCATTCACTGAAGGCAATTTTTGCTGGTACTTGGCATCTTTGTCCTCAGAGCTGCCTTCATTTTTCTTTGTATGTTCTTCTTTGTATGTGGAGGACTTCTGTGTGTAGTTCTCCTGGTATATAGCTCCTTGGCAAAATCAATGAATTAGAGGCAGTCATGAAGATGGAGAGCTGGACGGTAGGAGGAGATGGGTTATTTCTCTTCTTTTTTGCTTCAGGAAGCTTCATTAACAGGAGCAGCATTGCCTTTATGCCTCCATCTTTCAGTAGTCAGACTTGTTATGATTCCTTTTTTCCACTGCATGACTCTGGTCCCAGGATCTGTTAACTCACATTTCTCCCTTTGGTTTTCTAGACTAAGAGCACTAGTGGCCTGAGTTACTTAGTTGTTTCATAATCTTCTGTTTGCTTCTCATCTCTTCATTCATTCACATGGGCATTTTTAAACTAATAAATCCTTTATTTATTTAATTACTTTTTTATTTTTAAAGAAGCTTAGATTACATAAATGTTACAGAAAAATATAGGGTATTCCCATATGCCCCACTTCCTCCCCTCCCAAACTTTCCCACATTAGCAACATCCTTCATTAGTGTGGTACATTTGTCACAATTAATGAACACATATTGAAGCATTGCTACTAACCATGGACTGTAGTTTGCATTATAGTTTACACTATGTGCACACAATTTTGTAGGTTATGACAAAATATATGATGGCCTGTATCCATCATTACAATGTCATGCAGGACAATTCCAATGTCCGGGAAAAAACCCCATATACACCTATTCTTTCCTCTCCCTCCCCTCAGAACACTGGTGGCCTTTATATCAATGATACAGGTTCTTCCATCGCTAGAATAATAATAATTAGAATAATAATAAGTTTACTTTAGTCCACTGTTCATTTCCCAATCTTGAGGATTTGGGATGGTCATGCCCACTCTGCTTTTAATTGAGAGGGGGTTTAAATCCTATGGGGCAGATGGATGGAACTGTCTTGCTTGCAGTTGCAGACACTCTCTGTTCCTTGGGATGGGTGTTGTCCATCATCATCTCCTTATTTGTTGTCCTGGGTGAGTCCAATGAACTGGAGAGTAGATTTTGCAACACTGTTGAGTTTCAGGGCTCAACTGGCACATGGATGGAGCAAAGATTTACGTCTCTGGGACAGATATTTATCAAGTATAGTGCTGATTATATGTTCAAATAAAAGGGGCAGAAGAGCCATGTGTAGGGAAACTATAAATGAGTCTAACTCTGTTACACTGGGGTGCATAAATTCCAAAGTAAGGCCCACTGACAGGGTGCTGAATTCCTGAGTTTGTCTCCCCTGCCTATAAAGTCTGGGTGTCTCTAGAGCACTCAGGAGCCTTGTTATTTGTGGTACTGTTTACTGTGGCAGTCAATGAGATCCTGCTGAGATTTGCATAAATGTAACCTCTGGAATGACCTCTGGACTAACTTTGAAATCTCTTATCATAAAATCTCATTTGTATTTACCATTTCCATCTTTTGGTCAAGGTCTTTTTCCAGATGCATTGCTAGTTAGTGCTTGGTAGTAATCCTTCGGTGCCAGGGAGGCTCATCCCGGGAGTCATGTCCCATGGCGTGGGTGGGGAGGGGTGAAAGTAGTGTGTTTATATACTGACATGAGCATTTCATTGTAATAAACTCCCTCTGTCTTTTACTTTTTCTTGTTGTTCAGTTCCCCTAGTTTGACAGCTAATTCCTGGCTACTAAAGATACAAGTAAGGGATTTATGTGTTTGGATGGATGGATAAGGTAGTGGAGAAATAAGTGCATAATAAAAGGTCTCAGTATATCTGGTATCATTGTTAGTTAATTTTGCAGCCTCTTGGACCTTTTAACTGGCAAGTTCTTCAAAGGGCATGCTTGTTCACTCTTCTGACACTCCATGCTCTGTCCCTCGGGTTTGCAATTTCCTTGCCCTATGTGGATGCATCTCTATTTTGGGTAGCACTAGATACTGTTTTGATTATCATTCCACAGGTCCTTTAGAATCCAACATTCTTGTTTGTGGAGTCTGTCCCTAGATTTAAATGGGGATAATGGGGTTCCAAAAGCAATAGAGGCAAGATTCAACAAAGACGAAGGGGATATATCTGACATAGAAAGAACATGGCATGCCTGTAGTCAGACAGCCTTGGCATGCAGAGATTCTTAGCAGTGATCAATTGATCTAATTGTTCCTAGGAAGAAAATAGAGGGGCAGTCTACTGAATAATTATTTGACATACATAAACATAAACACTCTATTTCCAGCCACTTGCCCAGATTTCGGATTAAAGTCAATTCATACTTCCAGAGTCCCTTAATTGAAGGACAGAACAGACTTTCTTGAGGAAGAATGCAGCACCATAAAGGCAAGTACATACATTACTTTTCCTTAACCCTTCCCCATGATATCTGTGACTATTTATTAGAATAATTGATTTTGTCATGAGGAAAAGGAAATTCCTTTACTTTTCATGGATTACTAAAATGGGCTCTGAGTTGATGTTCATTCTGGAATATAAAATGCCATTGTGGACCATCAGCCAAAGTGTGAGTCAATAGTGCTCAGGTGAGAAATGGGATTTTAATTCATGTCTGATTCAAAGTAAGCCCAATTTGTCCACAGTTTGTCCCAGTGATTATTTCCACAGTTCCTGAAATGTGTTATTGGATTAGACATACTTGGCCACTGGTGGAATTCCCACATTGGCTCTCTTTCCCATGAGGAGAAGGCCATTATAACAAAAAGGGCTTAACAGGAGCCCAAGAACTTCCCTTTCTCACAAAGTAAACCAGAAGCAATACTGCCTGCTGCCTATTTATGAATGGCCCTAAAACTAAGAAAGATTTCTATATTTTCAAATGATTGAGAAAAACAAAAACAGAAAAACAAATATTATGAAACAGAGTCTATGTGTGGCCCAGAAAGTTTAAAACATTGACCACCTGGCCCTTTATGGAAAAAGTTTGCCAATCCACGTTTGTTCTAGAACTTAAAAATCTAATGTTCTTAAATACAAATATTAAATATTATCTTAATACTTTGTGCATTAATTTTACCAACATTTTTTCCTAAATATACACTCATTATTTGTTTCTTGAATTCCAAATTCATCCTTTTGGGCCCTCTTGATTTCTGCTCAATAATTTTCCTTAAAAAATATTTATTGAGAGATCTGAAGGTGATAAATTTTCTTAGATTTTTGTGTCTGCAGCAGTTTTATTTTATATACTCCTTTCTCTGGAATAATATTGCATTTTAATGTAGAATAAGATTTCATATATTTTCTCAAATATCCCATATTTATTAGAACATATTTAATACTTAAACTCTGCAGGCTTTAATTTTCTGAAGACCTTGGATTCCTTTTTGTATGGAAACAAAGTGCTATGTTATTAAATTCTATTTATTCTCCTATAAAGATAATTATTTTCATTTTCAATGAAGTTTCTTTCTCTTTTCAAAAATATTTTATCTATCATTGTTATGCATTAGGAACCAATAGAGCCCTAAAGCATATGTTAAACTGACCACTTGACGATATACATCTATTATTTATTCCCCCTCCTCTCAACAATTCTTTTCATTTTTTCATTGACTTAAATTGAAGCCTTGCTAATATTACCAGCAAACTAATGTTTAGTAGAAGTAATATTTTTTTTTAAAGTTTTTTTTTCTCAGAGTACCAAATTTTAGTTTTGTTGAGTTCCTCTTTTAGTGTTTGCTTTTATTTTGTTGATTCTGTTCTGATCTTTATTATTTCCTTTCTCCTACTTACTTGATCTATACTATGCTCTTCTTTTTTGACTTCTTAAGGTGAATCATTAGCTTATCAATTTCCAACCTTTCTTCTTTTTTATTCTAAATCTTAAAAGTTTTAAATGACCCAATAAGTACTGCTTCTTTTGCATCCTACAATTTTGAGATTTCATCCATTGCCCACGGAGTATTTTAAAGTCTTTTGCTTAATTTCAAATATTTGTAATTTTCCTACCTAGCTGATTGCTCTTGCTTTCTAATGGAATTTCTTTGTGGTCAAAGAACATACTCTATATGTTTTCAACTCTTCCAAAATGTTTGAGATTCATATTATGGCCCAGTGTGTGGTCTATCTGAATGAATGTACCATGTGGACTTGTAAAGAATGCATACCCTGGAGGTGTCAAATGCATGATTTATGAAAGTAAATTAGGTTAAAGCAGTTTATGTGGTTATTCAGATCCAATGCATCTTTACAAAAATGATTTTTGGTGTAGTTGTTCTCTTAATTTTTGAAGTAGTATTTTATTCTTTAGCTATGATTTTCTAATTTTCTATTTCTATTTTTAATTGGACCAGTTTGTGTTTTGTGTATTTTGATGATCCTTTATTAATTTGTTTGCCATTATAAAATATACCTCTTTATCATTGACAATGTAACTTGTACTGAAATCTACTATATATGATATTAAGTTAGCAATGCCATCCTTCCTATATACATCTAGTTTATCTGATATATGTTTCTCATCCATTTAATTTCATACTTTATTTGTGAAGTACATCCTTTATAAGTTGAATATATTTGGGGCTTTCCTTTTGGCTATTCTAAAAAACTCTGCCTTAAAATGAAGTAATAAGTCCGTTAACATTTAATGTAATTACAGATGTGATTAGATTCGGTGATACCTTTTGATTGTTATGTATTAACACTAGCTACTGTCCCCGCCCCCCCCCAACATACTTCTCCTTTCATGACTGCATTGGTGGTTAATTTGAAATATTTTTAGAATTTCATTGTTTGCGTGTTTGTTTATTTATTTATTTATAGCCAAATGTCTTTTCATTACTCTTCAGTGGCTGATAGAGGGATTATAATATGCACCTTTAAGGTGACAAGGTGACCAATCATTCCAGATTGCCATGATATGCCTAGTTTTAGCAATGAGAATACTGCAGGCCTGGAAAAACTCTATTCCCAGGAAAACCAGAATGGTTCATTATCTTACCCCTAACTTTGCTTTAATATTACTCCACTTCATGTACAACATATAAAACTTAGAGTTGATAGGTCCATTTATAAAAACTCTACCCTTTTTTACTATAGTTGTCTTATATATCAGCTTTATATACATAAGAGAGCCCATGAAATGTTTTGCTTTAAATAATAACATGTATTTTTTTTTAAATTAAGAAGAAATATAGTTTTTGCTTGTTTCTGAACAATTTTTATTATTTATATAAAATAGAATACACAACTCATAATGTATAGCTAAATAAATTATCACAACATGAATACTCCTTTGTAAAGACTATAATCCATCAAGATATTGAACATTTCTAGTTGTGACAGTTTGAAGCTGGATGGACCCTAGAAAATTATGTTCTTAGAATTAATCCGTTCCTGTGGGTATGCACCTATTTTAGGTGGGACTTTTTGATTAGGTTACTTTACTAAGGCGTGGCTCACGGTAGGTCTTAATACTCTTACTGAACTCCTTTAAAAGAGAATGAAATTCAAGTGAAGAAAGAGAAAGCCACTGAAGCCAGAGCTGAAATCAAGGAAATGCAGAAGAGAAGGGAATGACAAGCAGATGCCACCATGTGCCTTGCCATATGACAGAGGAGTACAGGATTGCCAGCAGCCAGTCTTTGGGGAGAAAGCATTTCCTGATGAAGCCTTGATCTGGACAGTTTCATGGCCTCAGAATTCTAAGTTTATAAGTTAATAAATCCCAACTTTAAAAGCCAAGCCATTCTGGTATATTACATTTTGACAGCCTAGCAAACTAAGATACTCGTCCCTCCAGAAATGTCTGTAAAGGCCCCTCCCACTAACTATCCCACCCACCTTTCTAAACTTTATGAATATCCCATCTTTAAACACCTAAAAATTAACTTTGTTCAATTTGAACATTTTATAGATGAAACCCTACTCTTCTATTTCTGGTCTAGATGGAGTAACAGGGAACGTGTTTACCCTCTCACATTACACAGCTAAACACAAGACAAAGTATATGACACAACAGTGTTCAGGTCTTGTACAAGAGGTAGTTCATGACAGAGAATCCCTGGGAGAGAGAAAACAGATGAAATGAGTCATATTTTTTCCCTAGCTTACCAGCTGGATATAGTTTCTAGACTGTCAATCAGGGAGGAGAAATCTAAACAGAACCTGAAGTCTTCCTGACTGAGAGACAAGCATGGGAGTCCAGGGACGACTTAGTGGCTAGAGTTCAATCCCGAGTACCAGAGAGGAGAGAGCTGCAGGGTTCTACAGAAGGTCACCCTCGAGTCTTAGCTGAGTGCTGATCAGTGTGAGGAAACTACCTGAGGCTGAAGAAGAAACAACAATTTTGGAATAGGTACAATATTCATATTTGGAACAAGTACTACTTCCTATCACTTTTATATATTATGCATTTTTAAATTTTTCTTTCATCAAATTTGTGCTTAACTAGACAACACATCAGGGGTAGCCTGGGGAAAGGAAAGCATCGGGAGAGTTGGGAAGGAGGAATTTTAAAAGTAAACAAGGAAATTTGTGGGGTTTTTAATGTTCATTTTCTTGGTTTCACAGGTCATACATACGATAAAATTTATTTAATCATGAACTTTAATTATGTAAAGTTTTTTGAATGTCAGTTTTACATCAAAAAAGATGTTAAAAAGTGTGCTTATCTGGTGGCATGAGAAAGGTAGGCAAGGAGCGAATGCAGATGGTTTTAAACAGATGTGAGATTAAAATAACTATATTAGAATTTTAAAATTTCCATCATCTTAAAGTTAGAAGAAAATGTTCACCTATTTCTTACCAAATACAATATTTTTTATATTCTCACATTAGATTAATACTATTGTATTATAACTATCTTATAAATGATTATGAAAACTAGACATTTTTTGCAGACAGGATGGGTTTCAACTATTGGGCAGAGTGTTTGTGCCATACTGGTTAGACAAGATAAAATCATATATTTCTGACAAACTTAATCTTCCGTGTTGTTGATTCCTGAGTATCACTTGACTCACCTTTGTCTTCAGGTCTCTTATTTAATTTAAGTAAACAAATGATTCTATGAATGTTTGATTGCAGCAATTTTGAATGAGTCAGTTGAATGTAAACAAACAAAAGATCATAACCATTTGATCAAAAAAAGTTTCCTACAGAAAACTTTTCTTCTTTTCTATTCTAAACATTAAATTTTTGGAATTACCAAATTCAAACTGTCACACCCTCTTTCTAATTTCCATCCTCTATTCGAAATACATGCTAATTATGTCCCTCAGCAATTTAAAAAATACCTTAAAAAGATTATGTCTTTGAAATAATCCATTCCTGTAAGTATGAGACCCTTTGACTAATTATGTGTTCTAGTTCTTGTCAGGAGGCACCAAGAAACAGTTTATTGTGGGCTAGATAAGAGCAGAGCTGAAATTCAAAATGAAATTTATCTTTGATGATATTCAGCTTTACCAGTACATAAAAGAAAAGAAAGATGCCTTAACTGCTGCATTGACATACTTTCAGAGAAATATATTGGAAAAGAAAACATAACTAGTGAAATTCCACACTGTAGGATGGAAGTGAAAAATACCTGCCACTTTAAATATTAAATATAAGTAATATATGTTTAATTAATCTTTGTGTATTTATATTAGAAACAATCTGGTTTGATTAGAGAGAAAGAATGACAATGGAGTGATGCATGAGATGAGGCTAGACAAGTAGCCTTAGGCCAGAAAATGAAAACCTTTTACACAATGTTGAATTTTCATTGTATCTATTAGGCAGTAGGGAGTCATTGGACAAAAGAAAGATATTTATAGTTTTTAAAGAAACAGATAATTAGATATGTATTTTTGCATAGGTCATGCAAGTAGTGGTTGCAGGGTCATAATAGGAAGTAAAAAAACATTGGGAAAAAATGAATCAGAAGGGTAAGAGATTTAGCTTCTATTCTTGGTTTACACACTAGCAAGTTGCATGAATCTGATCAAGTTTTTTTTTTTAATTATTTGTTGTTCAGTTTCATAAAATTAGGGGATAATGCTAGACAATTTATAAATTATGGTCATCCATTAATGTTCTTTACAAATTATTGTAAAACATAAACTTATCTTTTTCAATGGCAAATTCTCACTTCAATTCTTGGTTTTTCATTGATTTAGTCTTATTAGTTTTATATTATGTTATTATTTTTTTTAAGTGTTGAAAAGAAATAAGATAATTTTCGAGTTTTAAAAAATCTAAATGAAAAAAATCTGCTAGCTTGAAGAGAATCAGTGAACCCAGTCTAAGTTACTTTGAATAGAAATACTTAAGGAAGAATTTCAGAGAAAATAGAAGCGCTGAAAATGTCATTAACAGAGTTCATTCATTGCAAAGAGTATTTTCAAAGGTAGAAGGGAAAAATACTTCCTTTTACATTATGTTGGCATGTGAAAAATTAAAGTATAAATTAATATGTTGCACTCACCAAAGTTTCATTGCATAATCATAGATTTTATTTCTATGTCTCCCTTAAAATATTTAAAATCTAATATAAAACTCATCTAAAAGTTGTGACTGGTATCTTTTGTCAAGTACTGAAATTATGTACCAATAAATACACACTTAGATAAAATGATTGCATGTAGAATTTTAATGAATCTGTTTGAATTAAGAGTACTTTTTAGTTAATTTATAGTAGCCTATATTCTGTATGACACCTTTATCATTAAATAACAGTATTTTATCTAGTTTGTGAAATGATTATTTGACACAAATGTCTGACTTGTAAATTTTCAATATGTTAATGAAAAAAGTTAAATACATGACATTAACATAAAAAGTTTGCATGGCATCATTCAAAATTGACCACATGAATCATGAATTTACTTGATATCTTTTCTTTTGTTTTCCACGGAAAAGGCAGGCAAAATCACAAAGAACGAACTCTCATTTTTTATCCATATGTATGTGGCTAATTTCAGATATTGGCACAAAGAAGCAGCTGCCTGATTTTGGAGTCAGATGGCCTTTGTTTTGAGGTCTCTATCTTGCACGCTAATTACCAAGACCTATGTCAAGGCACTTATTTTCTGGGATCACCAATTTTTCCATGAGTAAAATAAGTATTGAAATGTCTGCTTTCCCGATTATGCATAGTTTATGGTAAGGATTGAATAAAGTAATATACCTAAAAGAAATCTAGAATTTACATATCACTCTTTTAACTGCATGTAACTATTCTTGTTCTGAGTTATATATTTATAAGTGACTTATTAATAATTTTTAATCATGTTGTATTAATATTGAGGTAAGTTTAATATTGCAAACATCAAAAAATTTAAATATTTTGAAAATGAAAAATATTCTGGACAAGAAAGAAAATAATTCCTAATTTTATACATTTAGCTTTTCATCAATTGCACTGTAAAGTTTTGAAGATAATTACTAGGTAGCAATAAAGTGTCAAGTTAATATTTATCATGATCAATCAAATGCCAACATCAGAAGGATGTAAATGTTGAGATCATAACAATATACACACAGAGAAAAATTGTGAGATTCAAGGTACTCTTTAATGTAGTAAGTTTTCAGAAAACTTATTTTTAAAGTGTTAATAAAATAATGATTTGGCAAAGTCATTATTAGACATCTATGTGTTGCTTTTAATTTTAATTATTTATTTAAAAATATGTTTAATATGGAAAGTACTAAACCCTGAAGTAAAAATGAGCCAAAAAGACATAATATGGCTTAATACATACATGTTATAACAACCATTTTCTGTATTAGCTTATAAATATATAACATGATTAAATACTTAATCAAATCTTAAAACTAAAATGTAGTCATAAATTTGTTATAATTTGAGAAATGCAGCTTTATTCCTTAAGAGGAAACAATAATTGATATGACTATGCCTCAAATAGCTAAGCTGTTCCTTTGAAAGATTCTCTAAATTAACGAGGAAAAATTGATATTAAGCTATAGTTTAAATGAATAGAGTACTTGGGATGCTACACTTTTAACCAGAAGTATGTAAAGTTTGATTTGCTACTTTATGTGGCATGTTTTTTGACAAAGAATTGTTAACAGAAATGAACATTTAACTGTAAGCAATTTTAATTTACTAGGTTACATATAATAGTCAATTTATTTTGGAGCTAGTAATAAAGGCTAAGTCTGTAATTTCAAATGACTAATATAGTACATAGGCAATTTTAGCATTCAATAATTCGGACTCAGGCAAATCAACTTGCCATTTGGATAGAGATAGATGGAACAGCATGGAGTTTATATTTTAATTACTTCAATATCTCACTGACATTAAAATGTTCCTGTTGGCAAAAGATGGAGTCTTAAAATGCAATTGTAGTAAATAATCAAAGTTCAAAGCCAGTATTTGGGTTAATATAGTCTGCAGGAATGAATTGTAGGGTACTTTTTAGTGAAGGAAAAAAATATTCTTAATTAACACTTTCTCACCTGAACTCATAATCTGCTGGGATATTGGTAAAATTGAATTGTGTATTTCCTGAGGTAAAAAAAATAACTTCTTTAAAGATTTTATTATTTGAATAGAAACACTGAGATTTGAGGCCACACACCTTATGTATCATTTCCTTGGAGAAAATTTACTAACCACAAAGGTTTGGTAAAATGCGTCTAACATAATTCTCACCAAACCTACTGATTTCATCTTCTAAGCATTTATTGTAGTATGTTTTATTTGAGCATTTAACTTGTCTTTCATTGTTTCATTGTGAAACAAAAAATTGGCAATGTTTTCTGATGTGTAATTTGCCATATATCATGTCAAAATATAAAATTAAATGTTTATCTCCTAAACGTTTAGCATAGAAAAGCCTGCATTATATTATTAAAATTGATACTATGCATCACGAACTTTCTCTACATTTTAAATAAATTGAAGGAAAAAAACAACAACCTAATAGAAATATAGGCAAGTGTTTTATGCAGGCAGAAGCTATGTACTGGCAGTTCATAGTTCATAGAAACACAGAAATTACAGACCAATAGCCCCTATGACTATAGAACTAAAAATCCTTAACAAAATACTAACTAGCTGAATCCAAAAGAACAATAAAACAATTATACATCATGAACAAGTAGGATTTACCTAAGGTGTACAAAGGTGGTTCAACATAAGAAAATCAATTCATGTAATATACCACTCTAATAAGAACAAAGGAGAAAAAACACATCTTAACTGATGCAGAAAAGGCATTTGACAAAATCTAGTATTCTTCTTATTAAAAACCACCAGAAAACTAGTAATAGAAGGAACCTTCTGCAACATGATAAAGCACATGTATGAAAAACTCACAGCTAACATCATATTAATGATATAAAACTGCAAACTTTGCTTCTAAGATAAGAAACACTACAAGGATGCCCACTTTCACTATTGTTATTTGGCATTGAACTGGAAATTCTATCCAGAGCAATGGAACACATTCAAATTGGAAAGGAAGAAGTAAAAACTTACCTATTTGCAGATGGCATGACCCTATACACAGAAAACCCTGAAATATCCAAAACAGAACTACTAGAGCTAATAAACATATTCAGCTAAATGGTGTGGTAAAAGATCTACATGTAAAATCAGTAGTGTTTCTATTTAGTATTAATGAAAAATCTGAAGAGGAAATTTTAAAAAATTCCATTTATAAAAGCAATTAAAATGATCAAATATCTGGGAATAAATTTAACCAAGGATCTGAAATACTTGTATACAGAAAGCTATAAAATATTGCTAAAGGAAATCAAGGAAGACCTAACTAAATGGAAAGACATACCCTGTTTATGGATTAGGAGACTAAATACCATTAAAGTGTCTATTTTAATCAAGATGATTGTGTTTAGACTCAACACAATCCCAATCCAAATCCCAACAACCTTCTTTGCAGAAATGGAAGAGCCAATCATCTAATTTATATGGAATATTAAGGGGCCTTGAAAAGCTGAAACCATCTTTAAAAAGAAGAATGAAGTTGGATGACTCATGCTTCCCAATTTTAAAATTTATTACAAAGATAGCTACAGTAATCAAAACAACATAGTAATGGTACAAGGGCAGAAATATAGATATTTGGAATTAAATTGAGAATTCAGAAATAAATCCTTACATCTATAGCCAGTTGATTTTTGATAAGGGTGTCAAGTCCACTCAATGAGGAAAGAATAGTCCCTTCAACAAATGGTGCTGGGAAAATTCAATATTCACATGCAAAAAATAAAGGTTTACCCCTACCTCACACCATACACGAAACTAACTAAAAATAGATCAGTGACCTAAATATAAGAACCAAAAATGTAAAAGACCTAGAAGAAAACTTAGGGAAGCATCCTTGGGGCATGTGTCAGGAAAAGTTTCTTAGACTTTATGCCAAAAGCATGAGCAGCAAAAGAAAAATAGATAAATAGGACCTCATCAGAATTAAAAACTTTTGCATATCTGAGGACATGGAAGTAATAAGACAACTTAGATAATGGAAGGAAATTTTTTGAAACTTCATATCTAATAAGGGGTTTAATATCCAGAATATATAAAGAAATCCTACAACTCAACAACACAACCCAGTGAAAAACAGGTGCAAAAACTTGAACAGGCATTTCTTCATAAAAGATGTAAAATGGCCAATAAATGTATGAAAAGATGCCCAAAATCATTAGCCATTAGGGAACTGCGAATGAAGTGAAGATGTGATTATTACTCCCATTGGATGAATTAGAATCAGAGTAGTTATTTGCTGTTTGGTAATATAGCTTAATAATTCCACCTGTGGTCGAATTGCATTTAATACTTGATCATTCATGAGAAACGTAAAACAAAAAAGGAAATGATCAATAAAGAACAAATCAAATCAAAATAAAAAGTGTTTGATATGGTTTGAATCTATCCATCTGTGTTGTTTAAATATTTTTTAAATGTATGGGTACACTGAATTGTAGATGAGATTTTCAAATGAGGATAGAATTTCTGAAGAGCAATTTGCCTTTTTACATCAAAACCCATTGAAGTGTGTATATCTTTTCTCTCAGCAATTTCTCTTTATAATTGAACTTAAAGTCTATTTTATCTGATATTAGTATAGTCATTCCAGCTCTCTTTTGGTTACTGCTTACAAGCCATATATTTCTTCCAACCTTTCACCCTCAACTTACTTGTTTCTTTGAATTCAAGTTGAGTCTCTTGCAGACAGCATATAATTGAGTTATGCTTTTTTATCCATTCTGCCAATCCCTGACTTTTGACTGGAGAGCTTAATCCACTTACCTTTAAAGTCACTACTGATAAAACAGGAATTCTTCTGCATTTTGTTATTTAGCCTTTGTAAATCATACCCTTTTTGCCCCTCATTTCCATTAATGCCTAATTTTATATTTATTTTTATTTAACTTTTTATTTTTATAAAATGATCTTAAGATTACATAATGTTACATAAAAATTATAGGGGATTCCAATAAGCCCTGCTCCCCACACCACCCACATTTACCCCCATTAACAACATCCTTTATTAGTGTGATCCTTTCATTGCAATTGATGAACACATTTTGGCGCATTGACACTAAGCATGAATTATAGTTTACATTGTAGTTAACACACTTTCCCACACATTTCTGTAGGTTATGGCATGATATATAATGATCTGTATCTGTCATTGCAATGTCATTCAGGACAATTCTCAAGTCTTGAAAATGCTCCTGTATTTCACCTGTTTTCCCTCTCCCTGACCTCAGAACCTCCAGTGGCCACTGCCTCCACATCAATGATATAAGTTCTTCCATTGCTAGAATCACAATAAGTCTATAGCAGAATACCAGTAAGTCCATTCTAGTCCATAGTTCATGCCCCAAACCTGAGGATTTTGGGATGGTGATGCTCCCACCACCTCTAAACAAGAGGGGGCTTCAGTCCCATGCAGCCAATGGATGGGACTCCCTTGCTTGAAGTTGTAGACTCTCTCAATTCCTTGGTATGGTGGTTGTCCATCATCACCTCCTTCTTAGTTGTCCTGGGTTAGTCCAATGAACTGGAGAGTAGGTGTTGCAACTCTGTTGAGGCTCCGGGCCCAGCTGGCACATGGACAGTCCAAAGATTCAAGTCTCTTGGATGTACATCTACCAACTCCAGCACCAACTCTAGGTTCAAATAGAAGGGACCAAAGAGCCTTGTGTAGGAAAACCACAACTGAGTCCAATTCTGTCACACTGGGAGACACAAACCCCAAAGTAGGGCCAACTGGCATGGCAACAAACTCATGAACTATCTGTCCAACCATAGTGCTTGGGTGTCTCCAGAGCACTCAGGAGACCCACTATTTGGGGTAGGATCTAATTTGGCAGTCAACGAGATCCTGCTGAGATGTATACAAGCATAACCTCTGGAATGACCTCCCAACTCACTTTGAAGTCTCTTAGCCATATAAACTCATTTGTCTTTACCTTTTCCCTCTTTTGGTCAAGGTCTTTTCCAGTTGCATTACTACTTGGTGCTTTATAGTAAACCCTTGGTGCCAGGGAGGCTTATCCCTGGAAGTCTTGTCCCACGGTGGGGGGAAGGTAATACGTTTATATGCTGAGTTCGGCTAAGAGAGAGGCCACGATTGAGCAACTAGGAGGCTCACAGGAGGGAATGCTTAGGCACCCTATAATACTATGCTAAGTTTGAATTTCAAGAGTAAAGGCTCATGAGGACAGTCATCAAGGGCCCATCAGTGGACCATCCTCTTTCACTAGTGATTGTCCCTTTACTCAGAGGATTCTTGCTAATCCATTAGAGAATGTAGTAAAGCTCCCCAGAATGGGAATTTGATATTCCTTTGGTTATTGTGTGAATCTCCACCCACCATTACAATGCCCCCTGAATACCTGAACACACTTATATGCCTTATATGTATGCCCAGGTGAGCTTCCTCCCATGTATTCCCGATCACTGACACCCTGCACCAATGATCCTCCCCTCCCACAGTTGAAATTCTTCTGTGATCCAAAACTTCTTAAAAAATGAAGCCAATAAAATAGCCAAATACAATTAATAAGAAAATGAAATAATGACAGTTTTGAAAATAAAAAATAAAATACAAAAAAAAATTTTAATAAAAATTTCAGATAATAAAAAATAATAAAAAAATATTTTTTTGACATTTTGCCTTTCATTACTGTAAAATCTGTTGTCCTAGATGAACAGTGACATTTTCTTCCATTTATTGCTTCAGTGTCTTAATTTTTTCACTTTGTCCTCAAAGAAGTTTTAGGTTACAGAAAAGTCACATACCAAATACAGGGGACTACCATATTCCCAATATCCTCTCCCTTTTCCCCTTCCCCTATTAATAACATTTTATATGTGGATGGTACTTTTGTTACAGCTATTGTACAAGTATTGAAACACAGCTACAACCATAATCAATAGATTACGTTATGGTTTATATTTTGGACCATACACTTTATTTATAAACTTCGATGCAATTCAACATGGCCTGTATCCATCATAGCAAATCATATATAACACTTCCATTGCCCTCAAAATGCCCCCTGTTCCATCTATTCTATTCCTCCCTCCCCTTTCTTTGGGAACCACCAGGCTTTACTCCTTGAAGGACAAGATTCATAGTTACTTGAAACAACATTGAGGGCTTAACACACTGGTTTGTCCTCCCCTATTAGGCACAATCCATGCTCTCGAGAGACTCCCACCCCTATATTTGAGAACATACCAACATTCCCCAGATGGGAGTCCACTACCTTGCCACTCATTATGTGGGTCTCCACCCACTGATATAACAGACTATGGCAAGATGAACATTCACAAACTCCCTAGAAGCCCGCCCCAGGTGTACCTTGTACCAAATGCACCCCCACCCAACACCCCAAACCAGCAACCCTCACTTGCCGTATTGCCAAAAGAGTATTCCCAATATTGTAGTTTCAACCATGTATCTGCCAATTCCTAGTATTCACCTAATCCCTCCACCAAGCTTTGCCCTAGCTCCATGGACAGTAAAACCCACACTCCCCACCCCATCTCCCTGACAAACCAGCACTGCCCAAACCAACACGATCATTATTACACCACTGTCATTCCCATCCACTGTACAACTACACACTTCCAACTTATCAAAGATTTTGCCCATTTGGGCATTGGTCCCAATCTTCTTCTGCTTTTCTATTTCCTATAAACCTATCTTCCAGTCTCTAGCTCTGTGAGTCTGCTCAATTTGCTTAATTCATGTCAGTGAGGTCATGGAAGATTTGTCTGGCTTGCTTCACTCAATATAAGGTCCTCAAGATTCATCCATGTTATCCTATGTGTTAATATTGAATTCCTTCTTACAACTGAGTAATATTCTATTGTATGTATATACCACAATTTGTTTATCCATTCATCTGTTGAAGAGCATTTGGGTTGATTCTAGCTTTTAGCAATAGTGAATAATGCCGCTATGAACATTGGTTTGCATATATCTGTTCATGTCCTTCCTTTCAATTCTTCTGGAATTCCAGTGGAATTGCTGTATCATATGGAAGTTCTATAGTTAGTCTTCTGAGGAATTGCTAAACTGTCCTCCACAATGGCGGCAACATTCTACATTCCCACTGGCAATGGATGAGGGTTCCCATTCCTCTACATTCTCTCCAATACTTGTAGTCCTCTGTTTTTTTTTAATAGCTGCCAGTCTAATGGGTGTAAGATGATATCTCATTGTAGTTTTGATTTGCATTTCCCTAATAGCCAGTGATGTTGAGCATCTTTTCATGTGCTTTTTAACCATTTTATTTCTTCTTTGGGAAAGTGTCTATTCAAATCACTTGCCCATTTTTAAATGTGTTGTCTGTCTCTTATTTTTGAGTTGTAGAATTTCTTTATATATGCTGAATATTAGGCCCCTAGTGGATAAAAGTTCGTCAAATATTTTCTCCCATTGAGTAGGCTGCCTTTTCACTTTCTTGACAAACGCCTGAGGTGCAAAAGTTTTTAATTTTGAGGAGATCCCATTTATCTATTTTTTCTTTTTTTGCTCATGCTCTGGGTGTAAAGTTCATGAAACCATTTCCTATTACAAGTTTCTGTAGATGCTTCTCTACATTATCTTCTAGGAGCTTTAGGTCTTGGCTCTTATATTTAGGTCTTTGATCCATCTTGAGTTAATTTCTGTATAAGGTGTGAGATGTGTTCCTCTCTCATTCTTTTGGATGTGCATATCCAGTTCTCCAAGCATCATTTGTTGAAGAGGCCATTCTATCCTGCTTGAATGGACTTGTTGGCCTTGTCGAATATCAATTAACTTTATATGCAAGGATCTATATCAGAACTTTCAATTTGGTTCCATTGTTCAGTTTGTCTATTCTTGTGCCAATACCATGCAGTTTTGACCACTGTAGCTTTGTACTATGTTTTAAAGTCAGGTAGTGTGATTCCTCTGATTTCAATTTTCTTTTTCAATGTGTCTTTGGCTATTCGGTTCCTCTTGCCCTTCCAAATAAATTTCATAGTTAGTTTTTCCAATTCAGTAAAAACTGCTGTGTTGATTTTTATTGGGATTGCATTAAATCTGTAGAACAGTTTGGGTAAGATAAACATCTTAGTGATGTTTAATCTTCCTATCCATGAACAGGGAATATTCTTCCATACATTTATGTCCATTAATTTGATTTCCTTTAACAGTGTTGTGTAGTTTTCTGCATATAATTTATTTACATCTTTAGTTAAATTTATTCCTAGGTATTAGATTCTTTTAGTTGTTATAGTAAATGGGAATTTTTTGTTGATTTCCTCCTCAGATTGCTCATTTTTGGTGTACAGAAATGCTACTGATTTTTGCACATTGATCTTATAACCTGTGACTTTACTGAAATCATTTATAAGCTCTAGGACTTTCTTGTAGATTTCTCAGGGCTTTCTATGTATAGGATCATGTTATCTGCAAATAGTGAAATTTTTACTTCTTCCTTTCCAATTTGGATGTCTTTTATATCTTTTTCATGCTAAGTGCTTGAGCAAATACTTCTAACACAATGTTAAATAGAAGCACTGAAAGTGGGCATCCTTTTCTTGTTCCCAATCTTAGAGTGAAACCTTTTAGGATTTCACAATTGAATATGATGTTAGCTGCAGGTTTTTCATATACATCATTTTTTACTTTTTAGAAGTTTCCTTCTATTCCTGTCTTTTGGAGTGTGCTTATCAGGAAATGGGGTTGCATTTTGTCAAATGCTTTTTCTGCATCTATAGAGCTGATCATGTGTTTGTTGGTTTTGTTTTTTTTTTCTTTCTTTCGATCTGTTTCTGTAGTGTATTACATTGACTGATTTTCTTATGTTGAATTTTCCTTGCATACCAAGGATGAAATCCACTTGGTCGTGGTGTATAATTCTTTCCATGTGTTGGTGACTATGGTTACCAAGTATTTTGTTGGGGATTTTAGCACCCAGTTTCATTAGAGAGATTGGTCTAGAGTTTTCCTTTCTTGTGGCATCATTGTTTGGCTTTGGTATTAGGGTGATGTTGGCATCATAGAATAAGCTATGCAATATTCCCTCCACATCTAATTTTTGGAAGAGTATAAGCAGGATTGGTGTTAGTTCTTTCCAGAATGTTTAGTAGAATTCACCCGTGAAGCCATCTGGTCTTGGGCTCTTCTTAGTTGGGAGGTTTTTGATGACAAGTTCTATCTCATTACTTGTGAATTCTGTTGACTTCATCAGTTTCTCCTATTGACATGTACATTGCTTGTTTGTTTCAAGGAATTTGTCCATTTCCTCTAAATTATCCATTTTGTTGGCATATAATTTTTCCAAATATCTTCTTATGATAGTCTTTATTTCTGTTGGGTCAGTGGTGATATTATCTTCCTTGTTTCTTATTTTATGTATTTGTATCTTCTCTGTTTTTTTCTTTGTTAGTCTAGCTAAGGGTTTGTCAATTTTATCAATCTTCGTGAAAAACCAGCTTTGGTTTTGTTTATTTTTTTTCTAGTACTTTCTTATTTTCAATTTCATTTAGCTCTGCTCTAAGCTTTGTTATTCTTTCTTTCTACTTCCTTTGAGGTTAGTTTGTTGTTCTTTTTCTATTTCCTCCAGGTGTGCAGGTAGGTCTTTGGTTTTAGCTCTTTCTTCTTTTTTAATATAGGCATTTATGGCTATGAATTTCCCTCAGTACAGATTTTGCTGCACCCCATAGGTTTTGATACATTGTGTTGTCATTTTCATTCGAGTCAAGGTAGTTACAGATTTCTTTTGAGATTTCCTCCTTGGCCCACTGTTTGTCTAAGAGCATGCTGTTTATCTTCCATATATTTGTGCCTAATCTGTCTCTCTGACCCTTACTGATTTCCAGCTTCATTCCATTGTGGTCAGAGAAATTACTTTGTATAATTTCAGTCTTTCTGAATTCATTGAGAGTTGTTCTGTGGTCTATCCTAGAGAATGATCCATGTACACTCGAGAAGAATGTATATCCCACTGTATTTCGATGTAATGTTCTGTATATCTATTAGGTTCAGATCCTCTAATATATTATGCAAAGTCTTTGTTTCTTTATTGATTCTCTGTCAAGATATTCTGTCTAATGGTGATAGTGGTGTACCCCAATATAATTGTAGAGGCACCTATTTCTCCACTTAGTTTTCCTGTGTTTGCCTCATGTATTTTGAGGTGTCCTGGTTAGGTGCACAAATGTTTATGATTGTTCTTTCTTCTTGAAAGATTACCCCTTTAATTAATGTATAATATCCATCTTTGTCTAATGCAATAGGTTTGCAATTGATGTCTATTTTGTCCGATATTAGTATAGCTACTCCCACCATTTTTCGGTTATTGTTTGCTTGTAGGATTGTTTTCCAGACATTCACTTTCAGCCTCCTTTAATCCCTGGATCTACATTGGGTTTCTTGTAGACACTATATAGATGGGTCATATTTCCTTATTCATTATGCTAATCTGTGTCTCTTTACTGGTGTATTTAATCCATTAACATTTAGTATTATTACACTCAAGGAATTACTTATATTAGCCATATTTCTTTGGATTTATGTATGTCATACATTGTTGTTATTACTTTTTGTCTTTTTCTTACACTCTTCTCCAACTCTTTCTGTTTTTTCTTTCAAACTGTAGAACTCCCTTTAGTATTTCTTGAAGAGCAGGTTTCTAATTGGCATACTCTTTTAATTTCTGTTTTTTTAATTTATTTTTATTTTTTAAAATATTTTATTTATTTTTTTAAAGATACTTATAGTACACAAGTGTTACACAAAAAATATAGGGATTCCCATATGCCCCACTCTCCACACCTCCTACACCCTCCCACATAAACAACATCTTTCATTAGTGTGGCACATTCATTGCAATTGATAAATGCATCCTGGGGCATTGCCATTTAGCATGGACCATAGTTCACACTGTAATTTACACTCTCTCCCACACAGTTCTGCAGGCTACAGGAAGATAAATAATGGCATATATCTGTCATTGCAATGGCATTCAGGATGATTCCCAAGTCCCAAAAAAGCCTCTGCATTACACCTGTCTTTCCCTCCCCCTGCCCACAGAGCCTCCAGTGGCCACTGCCTCCACATCAATATTGTAATTTCTTCCATTGCTAGAATCACTACAAGTCTATTATAGAATACCAGTAAGTACACTCTAGTTCATAGTTCATTCCCCAATCCTGAGGATTCTTAATTTCTATTTATTTATGAATATTTTGACCTCTCCATCATTTTTAAATTGCAGCTTTGGTGGCTAGAGAATCCTTGGTTGGAAGATTTTTTTTTTTTTTCAGTACCTTGGCTATGTCATATCACTTCCTTCTTGTCTCCCTGGTTTCAGATGAGAGATCAGCATTTAATCTTATTTAGCTTCCCTTGTATGTGATGGTTCTCTTTTCTCTTACTGTTTTCAGTATTTTCTCTTTGTCGTCAGCTTTGGACAGTTTGACAAGTATATGTCTTGGAATATGCCTGTTAGGATTTATACTGTTTGGGGTGTGCTGCATTTCCTGGACATGTACATCCATCTCCCTCAATAAGGTTGGGAAGTTTTCAGCCATTATTTCCTCCAACACTCCTTCGGTCTCATTTCCCTTCTCTTCTCCCTATGGGATGCCCATAATGCATATGTTTGTGCATTTTGTGTGGTTGTTCAAATCCCTAAGTCCTTGGGGGATTTTTTCTATCTTTTTAATCTATCTGTTCTACTATCTGTTTGATTTCATATGTACTGTCTTCCACATTGCTAATTCTTTCCTCTGCCTGTTCAAATCTGCTATTATGTGCTTCCAGTGTATTTTTTTATTTCTTGCATTGTGCCATTCATCACCATCATATCTGTTATCTTTTTATGTATTTTACAATTTCTACAGTATGTTTTCCCAGTGTCTTATTAATATCCTTAAGCTCTTCCTTCACTTTATTAAGTTGGTCCATGATATTTGCTTGGAGAGCTCTGATTAGTTGTTCCATGTTCTGCATCTCTGTCTGGCTTTTAGTTTGTTCATTGGATTGGGCCATGTCTTCCTGTTTCTTAGTATGGTTTGTAATTTTTTGTTGGTGTCTAGTTATCTTTTTATCTTGATGTGTTTATTCAGTTGATTAGCTTCTCTCTCTACTTTAGGGTTTTATTTCTTTGATGTTTTTGTGTGTGTATGTGTCAGTTTTCACCTTGACACTTTGTTACTCGTATTCTATTTCCTTGCTGTTGTCTATGTTCCCTTGAAAGAAAAAGATTAGGGCCAGAGAAAGCAAAAGTGGTTGGAAAAGAAAAAAGATAATAGCAATAATAATAGTAAAAGTTAGAAGAGGAACTGTATAAGACCAAGGAAAATGAACAATTAACTCATGTAAGCAGCGTAGAGTAATAGGAATAAAAAAGTGGAATACAAACAATGAAATGGGAAACCAAATTAAGAAAAATATATACAATGAATTAAAAGGCCAGAATGATGAGGGGAGAGGGAAAGAGAAAAAAAAAGACAAACAGAAAAAAGTTAATAAAAGAAAGAAAACAGAACACATGAGATAGAAATAAAAACCAGAAAAATTGAGGACTAAACAAAGAGATGGAATGTAAAAACAACAAAAAATGGAAGATAGAAAAATGAATGAAGAAAAAGAGATAGCATTGGTAGACAAAATAGTTATACACAAAAAAGGGGAAACAAGGAAGATGAAACACAGCAAAGAAGAAATAAGCCAGCAGCACCTTGAACTCTTTATCTCTTTGTCTAGCTCCCTCTAGATCGATGCACTGAAAGCTCCTTCTCTGTGGGTTCCCAAAACAGCTCACTTGGGCAGGATCTTGACCCCTCTCAGCCATTTTTTGTGAGAGTTGGTGGGTGCCCACTTAAACCAATGCCATCTTGCTGCCTCCTTTCCTTCACTTTGAGGGATGTTTTCACTAAGTATAAAATCTGGATTGGCGTTTCCCCCTACCTCCCTCCCCCACCACACACACACATCTAGTCTTTAAAGTCATTGCTTCACTATCTTCTTGACTGAATGATTTCTGAAACAAAATCTTTTGTAATTCTTATAATTATTTCTCTGTTGTTATTGTGTCTTTTTTCCCTGTCTGTCTTCATGATTTTCTCTTTGTCTTTGATTTTTAGCTAATTGAATATGAAATCCCTAGATTTTTTATTTTGTTTTTCTTTTGTTTTGGTATTTTTCCTCCTTGATATTCTCTGAGATATTTGGATCTATAATGTGGTATATGTCACTAATTTTGTAAATTATCAGCCATTATTTTTTTAAATAACTTTTTTTTTTGCCTCTTTCTCTCTTCTCCTTCTGGAATTCCAATTATACATATGTTAGACCTTCTGATAATGTTGTATATATTTTGGATGCTCTGTCCTATATTTTCTTCATTTCCATCATTGTCATTTGATTCATTATTATAGTTTCTATCTCTCTAGTGAAAGTTCCTATCCAATCTTGCATATTATCTATGTTTTTCATTAGAATCTTTAGCACATTAATCCTGGTAATTTAAAATTCTCTCTCTGGTAGTTCAAGCATTTGTATCATTTCAGTCTGATTCTGATTATTGCTTTGTCTCCTCAGACTGTGTGCCCTTTTTCTTGCCTTTGGTGCTTCTTGTAATTGTTTCTTATTTTGGAAGTTAGGCATGTTTTATTGAAAAGTATATACTGAGATAAAAGTAAAAATGTCTAGACTTGACTATGGGCATACTTCTTTTTCCCAAAGCCTAATCTTTATGGGGACTTGTGTTAATATAGGCAGTTCTTTGGTGTATTTGATGTTTGCTCTTCACTTGACTTTGTGTCTTCCTGCATGATTTTGAATCTTTTCTTTTCTTTTTTTTTTTGCATGTGTTACTCTCCAGAAAGTATCAATTTCTTGCCACTCTTCCACCTGTTTTAAGCCATTATTTTACCTGACACTTGTTAGCATGATGATGGAAGAATAAATATTAGGGTATTCTCTGATGTACTGATTAAACCTCACTCAGTCTTAGGGATGCTCTCTCAGCTTGCGTCTCAGGATTGTGGTTTTCCAACTGTTCTTACTTCTCCTCCAGATGTAATCATGGGCCTACCATGTACTCCTGAACTTCCTCCATTGGTAGAGCTAATTTTTTTCCTGTTATCCTACCACAATTAGCAATGGATTTCTTCCAGTGCCTCTGGGCATAATTTTCTCCTCTCCACCTTCAGATTAAGGCTTTTGTTTTTGTGGGTAGAGAAGTGGAGATGGACCTAGGTGGACCTTTGGAAGTGGTTGCCTTTCCTCTTTCTTAGCAGGCACTAAATTCCTGGGGAAAACTTTCCCAGGATTCTTTTATGATCCTGTGAACACCTTGTGTGATTCCTGGAGGAAAAGTCTGCAGAAGAGCATAAATATCCTATGAATGCAGAAGACATCACACTATCACACACATCCATACTCTACTTTCAGAAATTTGTTAACCATCTCTGCCTGAATCTTACCAGTTTGCAGAATGTTTGGTGGCATCTGTCCCAGGTCCTAAGATCCTCTGGTCCTGATTCTCCCTGTAGTCAACTATCTCTTTTCAGCCATGTCTACCTCTATGTAAAACATTCTCTTTAAGCCTAGTTGTCTACCCTGCAACCCTAGTCTCCCCTGTGTTCATAAAATAATTAGCTTTCAACTTGTTTAGCCTTTGTCTTGTTCAAAGTGTATGTTTCACAGCTTTTTCAAATCTAATCAGAAGCTTTTTAACATATAGAAAATAATATGGTGATTTTAAAATTAGAACTATAAATGGAAAACTGAAACACTGTGGTAATACAAAGGTAATAACTTCTGAAAATAGTTATCACAATAGGGCTCAGGGGGAGAAAAAAAGAGGTTGTGGTTATTAGAAGCCGGTACCACACATTTAAGGCCCAGATCTATGAGGAGAGGGCACTGGCTAGCAAGTACTTTTGTCTGAGAAGCTCAGAAAACTGTCCATGTGGAGCTTGGATTCAGAACTTTTAGGATGAAAACCTGGTTGACTAGTGATAATGCCTCTGAAGGATTACAGCAAGGCTGGTTACAATTATGGGGAAAAAGATAAATAGGAAATGGGAAACAATTTTGTCTTTTTAACAACCTGGTCACAGAGAGTGAAGTACTTTTGCTAGAGTGACACTGAGAAAAGCAATGAGCAAACAAGAAGCATAATCGTCCTTCAAACTCCTCTAGAGGTTTACTCCTTCTCTCTGTAGTGCTCTTTGTTAGCCAAACATAATCAGGAATGCAGCTAGCAAGGGAAAACAAAATGTAGTCCCAGCCTCTGGACCACTACATTATGGAAGAATGAATATGACTCTAAGAGACCAGGGCTTAATAATCAGCATGAAAATGTCTTTGTATTAAAAAAAAAAAAAATTGGTTAGAGAAATTGTAAGTTTACATAAAAATCATGCAGAAAAATACAAATTTTCATATACTCAACATCACATACACAGTTTTGCCTATTATTAATAATTTGCATTTGTGTGGTAACTTTGTTACAATAGCTCATGAAACAATATTATTATAATTATATTATTAGCTATAGTCCATAGGTTACATAGGTTACAGTAGCCCTAGCTCACTGTGTTGTATAGCTTTACTTTAAAAAAAAATTATTTTAGTAACATATATATAACCTATCTCCCCTTTTAATCACATTCAAATATATAATTCTGATATGTAATTAATTACATTCACATGTTTTGCTACCATCACCACTATTCATTACCAAAACTTTTCGTTATCCCAAATAGAAACTCTGTACCAACTAAGCATTAACTCTCCATTCCCTATGCAGACCTGGCCCCAGTAACCTCTATAAAAGTTTTTGACTCAATGAATTTTCTAATACTAGTTATTTTATATCAGTCAGATCATATAACATTTATCCTTTGGGGTCTGTCTTATTTCACTCAACATAATATCTTCAAGGTTCATCCATTTTGTTGCATGTATCAGAACATTGCATTCCCTTTTAGAGCTGAATAATATTCAATTATATTTATATGGAACCTTTTTGTTTATCCATTAACCTGTTGATAAATACTTGGGTTGTTCCCATCTTTTAGCTATTCAGGACCCTTTTCCTTCCCATATAAATTTGATAATTGCCTTTTTTATTTCTGCAAAAAGGCTGTTAGAACTTTGATTGGGATTACATTGGGTCTGTAAATTGATTTGGGTGGAATTGATACCCTAGCAGTATTTAAACTTCCAATCCATGAACAAAGCATGTCCCTCCATTCACTTATATCTTCCTTAATTTTTTGTAGCAATATTTTATAATTGTCCATGTACAAGTCCTTTACATTCTTGGTTAAATTTATCCCATTTGATTATTTTGATTATTACAGTTGCCACTGTAAATTGATTTATTTACTGTCATATTCAGATTGTTCATTACTAATGTGTAGAAATACTGCTTATTTTAGCATTTTGATTTTGGATCCCAACCTTTTGCAAAATTCATTTATTAGTTCTAGTAGCTTTGCTGTGGATTTTTCAGGATTTTCTATATATAGGATCATGTCTTTTGCAAATAAGGAAAGTTTAACTTCTTCCTTTCCAATCTGGATGACTTTCATTTCTTTTTCTTGCCTAATTGCTCTGGCTAGAACTTCCAGTTCAAAGCTGAATAACAGAGGGGACAGTGGGTATCTTGTCTTATCTCTGATTTTAGAGAGAAATCTTCTAGGCTTTCACAATTGAGTGTGATCTGAGCTGTGGGTTTTATATATATACTCTTTATCATTTTGAGGAAGTTCCTTTTTATTCCTGTTTTCTGAATGTTTTTATCAAGAAGGGATGCTATATATTGTCAAATGCATTTTCTACATCAACTGAGATGACCATGTGTTTTTTTCCTTCATTATATTAATGTGGGGTATTATACCAACAGATTTTCTTATGTTGAATCATCCTGCATATTTTGGATAAAATCTCACTTAATCATAGTGTATAATTCTTTTAGTTCACTGTTGGATTCAGTTGCTAGTCTTGTTTAGGATTTTTACAACTATATTCATAAGGGAAATTGTTCTGTAATTTTTGTTCTTACGGTATCTTTATCTGGCTTTCATATTAGGTGAAGTTGGACTCATAGAATGAGTTAGGATGGGTTTCCTCCTCTTCATTTTTATGGAAGTGTTTGAACAAAATTATTGTTTCTTCTTGTAATGTTTGGTGATAATCCAAATGAAACCATCTGATCTTGGGCTTTTCAGTTTTGCAAGGATTTTGGTTAGTGATCCAAACTTCTTAATTGCTATTTTTTTATTGAGATCTTTTATTATGTCTTAGTGAGTGCAGATAGTTTGTGTGTCTAAGAATCTGCCCCATTCATCTAGGTTAAGGTTATCTATTTTGTTAGCATGTAGTTGTTTATAGTATCTTCTCATAATACTTTTTATTTCTGTGAGGTGGCAATAATGTCCCCTTTCATTTCTGATTTTAGTTATTTGTGTTGCCTCTCTTTTGTGTTATAAGTCTAGCTAAAGATTTAACAATTTTATTGATCTTTTCAAAGAGCCAACTTTTTGATACTATTGGTAATTTTTTAAATTCTGTAATTTGGTTGCCACCACTATAATCTTTGTTATTTCTTTCCTTCTGCTTATTTTGGATTTAATTTGCTCTTCTTTTTCTAGATCCTCCAGTTGTGAGGTTAGGTCTCTCATTTGATATTATTCTTCTTGTTTAATGTAACCAGATAGAGCTATAAATTTCCCTTTCAGCACTGTCTTTGCAGGATTCCATAAGTTTTAGAATGTTGTATTTTCATTTTAATTTTTCTCAATGTATTTTCTAATTTACTTTGTTATTTCTTTTAGACCCATTGGTTAAATGTCTTCTGTTTAATTTCTACATATTTATGAATTTTCCAGGTTTTTCCCTGTTATTTCTAACTCATTCCATTGTGTTCAGAGAAGACACATTGTACGATTTCATAGTTTTAAGTTTATTGAAACTTGTTTTGTAACCTAATATCTGGTCTGTCCTGGAGAATGACCCATCTGCATTAGAGAAGAATGTATATTCTGCTGCTGTTGGGTGAAGTGTTCTACATATGTCTGTTAGATGTAGTTGGTTTATAGTATCATTCAAGTCTTCTATTTCCTTACTGATCTTCTGTTATGTAATATTTTTAAAAGGATTTATGGCAAATTTTTATTAAAATATTGTATCTTGTGAAATGTAAAATCATGTGAAATGATTTTTTTTAGTTGAAAAAGAGAGATGGGGGGACTACTACTTCTATTTTATTTTAAATTCTGATGTTTTTCCTGCTATTTAGTTTTGTTGCATTGTTTTCTTTTCTTTTTTTTTCCTTCACCTTGGTAGATGAGATGTCTTATACTGTTTTGCACTAGAATCTACTAATCTAAAATTTTAAGGTTATTAGAATGACCTATCCACCTCAAAAAATGCATCCTCTAAGGGCAGGAATCTCAGTAGCATAATAAAGACAGCTTTGAAAATCATATTATTAGAAATGCTATAAAAATGTAATACCATATTCTTAGTACATCATGCCACATTATGGAGTGCATTATCTTTCTGCTGTGTCAATTTGATTCCCATTACCACAAAGAGAAAATACATAGAAAATTAGGCTTTGAGAGTTTGCTTTGTTTTAGGGCTTATGAGTTATTACTGCTAATGAATTTTTATCAATATGACATGGATAAAAAGATAAACATATATTGCAACTATTGGCCTTCAATTTTTCTATATACAATGAATTTTAATTAGTTTCTAGAGCTTTTTGTTATAATTTTCTTATTCTCTCAAGAATATTTTTTTCTAATAGCAAATTGTTTAAATGCTTACTATCATAAAGAGAAAATGATTTCCCAAAACTTACGTCATGAAATTCTGTATATAATGGTACTTAATTTTGAAAACAAACAAAAAACCCACCATGAACAAGAAACGTACAATTTCTGAGTAATACACTATGGTGAATCTGTACTTGCCTTTGCTCATATCTTCAAGATACTTGCAGATCATTTATAATACACTTGATATATGAAACCAGTGCACATTCTCTTTAAGCTGCATCTGTGCTCAACCATGGCTGGTTGAGTAATAAATTGATAAAAATGGGCATAAAGGAGATACACATGGAGAATTTTTACCAAATATTTTAGCTGCAAATCCAATTGTGTATGAATTCCTGTGTGCATTTATTATCCTTAAGAAATTCCATCTGTATAAATTCTAATATTTCTATGGACAAGTAAACTTGCATAGTAGATTTGTATAAGCTAGCACTTAGAATTTAAAGACAAATATTAAATCAAAAGCAAAACAATAAATATTGTGTTTCGGTGGTAGTGGAAGGGTTACTACTACTAAATATATAAGCTTGAGTATTTTATTTAAGTTTTATGAACCAACTTTAGTGATCCAAATTCAATGTTCTTAAAATAAGGTAAAATTATTTTTCTCCATTCAAGTGAAAAAAATACAATATATTATATTTATTTATTTATAAAATATTTATTTATAATATATGAGACTTTATCTCTAAGCAGTTTGGGATCTTCTTATATTTGGTTTTGAAGTTCCATAGAAGTTAAGTAATCATATCTATCTTTTTGTTTATGTCAATATATTAATTATAAACAGTTTGAGGGGTTTCAAAGACTGTGTACAACAATGAAATTTATTTCTTATTTTAAAAAGTCTTGTTCACTGATCATCCTCTCAAAAATATAGAAAGTATGTACAGGAATTTTGAATACTAAAGAAAATGGTTAAGTTTACATTTGTAAGGAGTACAAAAATCATTGAAACTATGTATGGTTGATTTTCCTATTTGCTAAGATAAATACCATATAAATAGGTTGTCTTAAACAATTAGAAATTATTGGCCAACGGATTTGAGGCTAGCAGAAGTCAAAAATTGAGGCATCCACAAGATGATGCTTTCTCCCAGAAGACTGTGGCCTCCTGGGGCTGGCTGCTGGCGAGCCTTGTTTTGTGGCTTTTTTTAAAACAAGACAATGCACAGGGCAGTGTCTTCTCTTTTCTCCACTGAGTTCCATAGACTTCCAGCTTCTGGCTATTCCTCATGGCTTTCTCTATCTATCAGAATTTCATTATGCTTATAAAGGATTGCAGTGATTCCGGTTAAAACCCAACTTGATTCAGATAGACCACACATTCACTGATATAATATCTTCAAGAGATCCTATTTACAATGGATTCACATCCACTGGACCAGGGTTTGGGACCTGAACATGCCTTTTGCGGGGAACATAATTCAATCCCCAACAACTTATGTTATAAAATGTGGAATACACACATTCCTTTTTAATTAAATGAGTCAATGTTCAAAATTCTTTACAAAGATAGAAAAAATTTCTTAATTTATGGTTTCAAAACTACTTTTCATTTTATGCTGTTTATCTTCAGAGGCATTTAGAATATGTTGTTGAATACATTGTAAGCTTTGGAAAATTGGTAATTTTACACAAGAACAATAATAAAATTCCATTTTAGCATAGATTGCATGTCAAAATAGTAAAATATTTAATATTAGAAAAAAATTGAAAATTTTATTTTGGGCATAATGGCTTAAAATCCTCCCAGTGAAATGTCATTGAAAGCTAATTTAACATAAAAACCCATGCAGACTAGGGGAGTAGGTGGGTGAGAGAGAGGCAGCAATGTCTATTGAACCTTTAAGAAAACTACAGTCAGATAAAGTGATGTTAATTTTATATTTTCCATATTTTCATAAAGTTGTAAATAGCATTCATTGAGGTGTATTTTTCATACTATGAGGTATCAGAGAAAATAGAACTCCTATGGTCCCTGCCCAAAGCACTCAAAAATTACTAAGAAAATAATGGGTGGTGACACACTTATTATTTGATAAATATTGTTAATAAATACTTGGTAGTTATTTCATATTCATATTTAGCCATGCAATATGTTATAATGAAATAAATCTGAATGAAATGGCCAATTAATTTTTCACGTATTATATATAAATGGGTGGTGTATGGTATATGGATTTTGATTATTATTGAAAATGATCAATGATAATATGGAATATAAAATTTGTTATTGTCTCTTGTGTTTTGAATCACAGACTTAAAGGCATCCCATTGGTTGGGACCAAAATTCCTCACCTATCTTAGTTCTTCTGGGGCAGGATTCTCTCCTTGTGCTTCAAGTACATACAACAATTGAGATCCTGTATCATACCTTGTTTCTACCAAAGTCAACGGATAACCACCTGACTCCTACACAGCAGCTGAAACCTAGTACCTTGTTTCTCTGCTCTGTACACCTAATTGGGTATAACACTACTTATTATTGCTTCATTATCCATATGCCTGGGAACCTTTTGCCATTTTTCTACCCTCTGGGTAACATCTTGAAAGTAAGGATCTTCCTTAAAAGTAGATATGACCTTGTTTCACTTAGTTATCATACATAACTGGTGCAGAGTTGAAAAGGACTCATCCTGCTTCCTGTTTGAGACCTTTTGTGTCATGCCTCCCTCTTTCCAGTTATTGTAAACAGGAAATATTCTGTTTAAGTAAAAAAAAAAAAGTCTTCTTTGAAGTGGTGTGATTCAGATACTATTCCCTTTACAAATTGTTCAACTGCCAGACAGGTGGAGTGTGGTCATGGGGAGGGGAAAGAGAAGATGACTTTCTAAAGATATTTAAGCAGAGAGAATAGCTGGAAGGAAATGGATTGCAAAATAGAAAGGACAGCCAAGACAGCAAAACAAGAATTGCGAAGCTAAAGTGCTTCATGTGAAGAGACCGCTTAGGATCTTTAGAATAGGTGTCATATTGGATGGTGACCTCACTGTAAAAGTTTGCCTTAATATTACATTTTAGCTCAATTTTCAGATAAAGTTGCCTTGATTGCTGATTAACAGAAAGTTTTATGAAAAATTGCCTTTAAAGTAAAATAAATACCATTTTCAATATTTGCACTTTTTGCTCTGCAAATCATGCTTCCTATGGATTGGAAATATTTTCAAATTCTGCAACTATGGATTGTATAAGAATTCCAGTTTATATAAGGAGTGCTTTAATTTGTTGTTAGGAAAATCTGTAAATAAAAGCAGTAGGAAAAATGTAGTGTTCATTGAGAATGTTTTGCATTTTATCAACTTCAGTGTATAAGTATTTTCAGTAATAAAATATGTTGTTATTTTATTACTGACTGAAATATCTTCCTAGATAAAAGTAGAACATAACCTCCTGATTTATGAAATCTAGTACTTAATGAATTTATAGATTTTTAAAAGGTGAATAAAGTAATTGCTATGTGGCTTTTAAATGCTCTTTGTAACAACTAATTTTGAAGCAATTTAAAGGATTTTTAAGGAATAGCAAAAACTGCTAGCTATATACACCTTTTAAATTTACCAGTTTTAATGTATTTCAACGTTTCCTTTTTCCTAGAAATTTGCAGTAAGAAATTGTTTTCATATACTTGTGAAACTTGGCTTCCAGTTACTTGTTAAACAGGAGCCAATTGCATCAAATGTTCAAAAATGCTTTTTTGCAGGGATTGAATTTTGAAATGCAGGCTGGGACCTAAACAGGAGAGTCAATTAAGATGTAAAAATCTGTCAGAGTCTGAAGGCAGCTTCTTTCTCTATTTTCTTTCTTTCATAATATTTGTGAATATAAAATGTCTGTAGGTTTCAGAGAAACTACTTGAGAACACCAGAGAAAACGATTACTACTAAAGTATATCAGAAATGAATAATATATTGGGGGATTGGGTTCTTAAATCCCAGAGGGGTTAAATAGAATTTAGGCCTTTGAACGAGAATGATGTATAGATCAAAGTGACATATCATTATGGGTTTGTTTTCCCAGAGTTTGTTTGCTACTTTCGTGGATTGTTCATTTGTTTATTGATTGTTTGATTGTCTTATTATTTTTGTTCTTTTTGTTTTCTTTCACTTTATTTTTAATATATTTCTGGCATACCAGATATATAACAGTAATTATGCTTGAAGCTTCATAACTTATTTTTCCTCGCAAATATACTGCAAGTTGGACCTTCCTAATCTAATTTTTCAGATGAGGATATTGAAGCTAAGAAAGCTGCTAATGCCATATTGCAGACAAGTGGTAAATAATGGTTTGTCTGCTTCCTGGAAAGTAATAAATGCCGTGATTTTTGTTTATAATAGTGGTCGCACCTCTATTACCAAGAACAATGCTTGGCAAAGAACATTTAGGCATTCAATGAAACTTTGTTAAATTCACATAAAAGTGAGGAGTGGGGTGGAGGGAGGAAAGTCTAAAAAAAATATGAAGATAAGTTCAATTTTGTTAGTAACCCCATAAATAGAAATATCAGTTATATGCTACTTTATAGCCATCATATTGGCTAAATTAATTTTATATGAATCATAGACTTTTAAGATACGAGAGAGCATTACCACATTTTGGAGAGCAATCTGACTGAAGTTAGTGAGATTAAAAAGCATTATGCCCCAGCAAATGTCACCCTTGATTACATTTCTTATAAATAAGTCAACCAAGAAATATCCCTCTAACACTGGCCTTTAAGAGGTCCTGCATAAGGATGCTCTTAGCCACATTCTATGTTAAGCAGGTAGCTGTAAGCAATGTTATCAATAACCAGAGAAATACATAAGAAATGTAACAGCTGCATACAATGAAGTTTTCCAACACTCAGAAGGAATGAATTTACATATGTACAGAGCAATATGAATGTATTCTTAAAGAGTGATGTGTGAAATAATTGAGAAAGAAAAAAAATCTGTCTATGTTAAAAGCACAGATGCAGACCAAGGGGTACTATATATTTACAAATTTCAAAGGAAACCTATTTATTGCATACTTATATTGAGGGGAGTTGATTGAAAGGAAGGAAAATATTTATTTATTACTTATTGCATACCAAATACAGCTAGGATGTATCTGTGAGAAAATAGACTCTGTCCTCATAAAGCTTTTATACTAGATAGATAAATAAACAATGAACAGATACACAGTATGAACAAGGGAATATGCTTTTTGGAGAAAAATATGGCAGGGGAATAATACAGGGAATATGGGAGTGGGAGAAGTTATGATTTTAAATAAGGTACAACCTAAACAGGCAGAAGGGTTACAGTAGAATGACTAGATTAGAATAAGTCAAATAAAAAAAAGATATAACTTGGAGAGAACAGGTCTAGATAGTATTTTGTGGAGTTTTACTCTAAAGAGAAATGAAAATTTCCATCAGGAGGAATATGGGTTTAAACAATTTTTCTTTGTTAATATGAGGTTAATTACAACATGTTTGTATACAGATAGGAATGATCCAGTAGGAGGGAAATGTGAACAATGCAGGGGAGAAAGGGCATTGCTAGAGGACTGTCCTTGGTTAGCAAGAGAAGACTGGATCTTGCCACAAGTGGAAGCATTGGCCTCATTTAGAGAAACGTAATTAAAGGCAGAGAGTAAGGGTGCAGATGTAGGCAGCTGAGTAGATGTGCTTGTGGGAGTTTGAGGAATTTCCTTTCTAATTGCTCCTATTTATTTCTCAGTGAAATAGTTAGCAAGGTCATCAACAGTGTAGAGATGAAAAGGGAGGAAATAATCATATGGGAGAGTGGAAACAGAAGTGACTAGGAAAATGTGGTAGGATTGATGGCCAGGAATCAGGGCTAGTTGAGATTAATGGTTATATGGTAGACAGAATAAGAACCCCACAAAGATATCTATGGTCTAAACTCCAAAACCTGGGAAAATATTACATCACATGGCAAAAAATTAAAAAAAAATAATAAAAAAGATGTGATTTAAATTAGGATCTTTAAATGAAGAGATTATACTGGATTTTCCAATGTAAAACAATGGTCCTTATAAGGAAAAGAGGGAGACAGGGGAATGAGTATCAAAGCGACATGGTGCAACCTGAAAAAGCTTTATTGGCCATTGTTGCTTTTTTAAAAATAATTTTATGTTTTTAAAGGAGCTTTAGATTACATAAATGTACTGGGTGCAGAGCTCAGTTTTGAGCAACTAACAGGGACAATCCTAAAGACCCAGGTTGGACCAGGAATCAAAGAACAACAGTAACACACAGCCTTCCCCACCCCCTCCCCCACTAAATCCCTACAAAAGAGAGAGAAATTGAGCATCTGAGTAATCTCACCATCTGTATTATTCAGGGTTCTCTAGGGAAACAGAATCAACAGGAGTTATCTGTCAATAATATGAGATTCTTTAAGAGACTTTCACGTGACTGTGGGGATGCACAAGTCCAGGTTCCACAGGCAGGCTGCAAACCAGGGGCTCCGATGAAAGTCCAATGAAAATCCTTGATGAGTTTCTGGGAGAAGGTGGCTGTCCAACGACGAGCTGGGAAATCCTCTCCAAATGTTGAAATCACTTCCCCTCATAAGGTATTCAATTGATTGGATAAAAGCATCACGCATTGCTGATGGCAATCTCCTTGATTGATGCAGATGTAATCAGCCATCCACCCAGTAAACTCACTGGTGACCAAAGTCCATAAATATTCTTGTATTACAATTAGCCCAGTGCTTGCTAGACAAAACAACTGGACACAATTACCTGGCCAAGTTTACATATTAGCCTAACCATCACATCATCCTAATCAGATGCCTAGACATCAGAAAAAAATTAGGAGCCATACAATGACCATCTCAAGAAACAGAGAGAGTCCACAACTGCAAGCAAGAAAGTCCCATCCATCTGCCCCATGGGATCTAAGCCCCCTCTCAATTAGAGGTGGAGTGGGTATCACCATCACAGAATCCTCAGGATTGGGAATGGGCGATGAACTAGAGTGGAATTACATTTGTTCTGTTGTAGACTTGTGACCCTAGCAATGGAAGAACTTTTATCAAGGATGTGGAGGCAGTGACCACTGGAGGTTTTGAAGGGAGGGAGAGAGAAAAATAGGTGTAATTTGATTTGGGGGCATTTTCAGAACTTGAAATTGTCCTAAATGACATTGCAATGACAGATACAGGTCATTGTATATCTTGTAATAATTTGCAAAAATGTGTGGGAGAGAGTGTAAACTACAATGTAAATTATGATCAGTGCTTATTTGGCAATGCTTCAAGATATGTTCATCAATTGTGGCAAATGTACTAAACTAATGAAGGATGTTGTTGATGTGGGAAAATATGGGATGGCTAGGGAGCAAGACATATGGGAATCCCCTATATTTTTTTGTGTAACATTTACGTAATCTAAGTTTCTTTTAAAAGAAGTATATTTAAAAAAATATATATATATATATAGAGAGAGAGAGGGATTCCCACACATACCACCACACCTTCCCACACTTCCTCCCGTTAACAACATCTTTCATTAGTGTGGTACATTTGTTACAACTGATGAACACGTATTGAAGCATTGCTACTAACCATGGTCTATAGTTTACATTATGTTTTACACTTTGCACCGCACAATTTTATAGGTTTTGACCACATGTATAATGGCAGGTATCCATCATTGTAATATGCAGAATGATTCCAATGTTTCACAAATGCCCCATCTTTCACCTATTGTTCTCTCTCCCTCCCCTCAGAACCTCTGTTGACCCCTGTCTTTATATCAATATTATAAGTTCTTCCATTACTAGAGTAATAATGAGTTTATAGTTGTATTCCCCCCTTTTGTTTGTTTGTTCCTCTATCTTGAAGACTTTTGGTATGGTGATGCTCAATTTTGCTTCTGACTGAGAGGGGGCTTAGATCCCAAGGGGCAGATGGATGGAGCTGTCTTGCTTGCAGAGGAAGATACTCTCTGCTACTTGGGTTGGGCATTGTCCATCACCATTCTTTTGTTAGTTGTCCTGGGTGAGTCTGATGAACTGGAGAGTGGGTGTTGGCTACAACTCTGTTGAGATTCAAGGCCCATCTGTCATATGAACAGCTAGAAGGTTTAAATCTCAGGGACATATATTTAACAAGCATAGTGCCAATTATAGGTTCAAATAAATGGAATAGAAGAACCATGTATAGGAAAATTATAAATGAATCTGATACATTGGGAGAGATGGATTATCATATATTCTAAGGTAAGGTCCACTGATAGGGTGTCAATTTCCTGGGATTGTCTGCCTTGCATTTAGTGTCTAGATGTCTCTAGAGCCCCCAGGGGCACCCTTATTTGAGACACTGTTTACTGTAGCAGATGGTAAGAGCCCTCTGAGACATGCATAAGCATATCCTCTGAAATGACCTCCTGACTCACTTTGTTTTGTTTTTTAACTTTTTTATTTTATTTTATTTTATTTATTTATTTATTTAAAGATACTTAGATTATATAAATGTTACACAAAAGATATAGGGATTCCCAAGTGCCCCACTCCCCACACTCCCATACCCTCCCACATGAACATCCTTCATTAATGTGGCACATTCATTGCAATTGATAAACGCATCCTGGGGCTTTGCATTAAACATGGACAATAGTTCACATTGTAGTCTACACTCTCTCCCACACAGTTCTGCACGTTATGTGATGATATAAAGGCCTATATCTGTCATTCCAATGTCACTCAGAATGATTCCTAAGTCCCAAAAAAGCCCCCATATTACAACTGTCTTTCCTTCTCCCTCTCCAGTGGTCACTGCCTCCACATCAATGTTGTAATTTCTTCCACTGCTAGAATCGCAAGATGTCTATAATAGAATACCAGTAAGTCTTTTCTAGTCCATAGTTCTTCCCCCAATCCCAAGGATTCTGGGATGGTGACATCCACTCCACCTCCAATTGAGAGGGGGCTTATATCCCATGGGGGAGATGGATGGAACTAACCTGGGTGCAGCTGCAGGCTCTCTCCATTCTCTGGGATGGCCGTTGTCTATCATCATCTCCCCGCCAGTTTTCCTGGGTGAGTCCAATGAGCTAAGAGTAGGTGTTGCAACTCCGCTGAGGTACTGGGCCCAGCTGGCACATGGACAGCCCAAAGACTCAAGTCTCTGGATGTACACCTACAAACTCCAGCACTAAGTATAGGTTTAAATAGAAGGGACAGATGCGCCATGTGCAAGGAAGACATGATTGAGTTCAACTCTGTCACTCTCAGGAGTATGAACTCCAAAGTAGGGCCCACTGGCAAGGCACCAAACTCTGGAGCTATCCACCCAGAGACGGGTGTCTCAAGAGCCCTTAGGAACCTCACTATTTGGGGTAGTATCCACTTTGGAAGTGGAAATCTATGAGATCCTGCTGAGATGTGTGTAAGCATTACCTCCAGGATGACCTCCCGACTCACTTTGAAGTCTCTTAGCCATATAAATTCATTTGTCTTTACCTTCTACCCCTTTTATTTGAGGTCTTTTTCCAGTTGCATTGCTAGTTGGTGCTTGGTGACTATCCCTCAGTGCCAGGGAGGCTCATCCCCAGGAGCCATGTCCCATGCTGGGGGGAAGGTAATGCATTCATATGAGTTTGGCTTAGAGAGAGGCCACATTTGAGCAAAAAGGAGGCTCTCAGTAGGCAACCTTTAGGCACCCCATAACAATAGGCTAAGTTTCAATTTCAAGAGCAAAAGCTCATAAGCATAGTCGTCAATATCAAGGGCCCATCAGTGGATCATCTTCTTTTGCCAGTCACTGCCCCTGCATTTGGGGAACTGTTGCTGCTCCCTTAGAGAATGTGGCAGAGTCCTCCAGGATGGGAATTCAGTATTCTCTCAGTTATTGTGTGAGTATCCATCGACTGTGACAATGTCGCATGAACATTTGAACATTTTTACATACCTTATATGTATGCTCAGGTGAACTTCCTCCCGTGATCCCCCATCACTGACACCCCACACCAAAGATCCTCCCCCACCCCAGTTGTAAACCTTCTGTGATCCAAAGCTACTTCAAAAATGAAGCCATTACTATAGCAGAAAACAATTAATAGGAAAATGAAATAACAATGATAAGTTTAAATATAAGAGATAAAATACATAAAATTTTTAAAAACCTAAAAATATAACAAAATTAAAAGATTGGGATATTAAAGAAATGAAAAATATTTTTTTAAAAGTTTTTTTGACATTTTGCCTTCCATCACTGCAATATCTGGTGTCCTGTCTGTACCCTGGCAGCTTCCCCCACTCATTCCCCAGTCTCTCACTATTTTTCATTTTGTTTTCAAAGAAGTTTTAGGTCACAGTAAAGTCACACACAGAATACAGAAGACTCTCATATACCCAACATCCTCCCCCTTTCCTCCCCCCCCATATTAATACCTTTTTATATGTGGATGGTACCTTTGTTATAACTGATATGCAAATAGTGAAACATAGCTACTAAACATGGCCAATGGTTTACACTGTGGTTTACATTTTAGAATGTACACTTGTATAAATTTTGATGATATTTACATGTCCTGTGTCCATCACTGTAAGATCATGCAGAACACTTCCACTGGCCACTAAATGCCCCCTGTTCCATCTATTCTATTCCTCCCTCCCTCTCCCCCCAGGGCCCATGGTAACACACTGGCTTCACTCCTTGAACAACAAGATTCATAGTTACATGCAACAAGACTGAGGTCTTGACACACTCATTTGTCCTCCCCTATTAGGAGCTGCCCATGCTCTTGAGAGACTCCCACCTGTCTATTTCTGAACAAATTGGTTCTTCCTAGGATGGGTGTCCAACTCCTTCCCACTCGTTATGTGGGTCTCCACCCACTGATACAACACATTATGACAGAATGATCACTCACACACTCCCTAGAATCCTGCTCCAGGTGTGCCCTGTCCTAAATGGCCCCCCATCCAACACCTAAACCAGTAATCCTTCCTTGTCATATTGCCATAAGAGCATTCCCAGCTTTGTAATCTCAACCACATACCCGCAAATCCCCAATGTTCACCTGGTCCCTCTTCCAACCCTCTCCCCAGTACCCTGGACCTTCCAACCCACCCTTCCCAATCTACCCACTTGTCAAACCTGTACAACCCAACCCAATATCACCACCCTCCTGTCATATCCCTTCAATACGCAACTACACTCTTTCTTCTTACCATAGATTATGTCTGTATGGTTGTTGGCTCACAACTTTCTTTTCCCTTTCTATTTCTTGTAAACCTATCTTCCAGACAATAGCTCTCTGAGTCTGCTCAATTTGCTTAATTCATATCAGTAAGGTCATGTACTGTTCATCCTTCAATGCCTGGCTTGCTTCACTCAACATAAGGCTCTCAAGATTCATCCATGTTATCCCGTGTGTTAGAACTTTATTCCTTCTTACAGCTGAGTAACATTCCATTGTAAATATGTACCACATTTTATTTATCCATTCATCGGTTGATGGGCACCTGGGTTGATTCCAACTTTTGGCAATAGTGAATAATGCCGCTATGAATTACAGTGGTCAAAATTGCATGGTATTGGCACAAGGATAGACATACCAACCAATGGGACTGAATTGAGAGTTCTGATACAGATCTTCTCATATACAGTCATCTGATTTTTGACAAGGCCACCAAGCTCACTCATTTGGGAGAGAATGTCCTCTTCAACAAATGGTGTTTAGAGAACTGGATATACAGGTCCAAAAGAATGAGAAAGGAACATCATCTCACACTTTATACAAAAATCAACTCAAGATAGATCAAAGATCTAAATATAGGAACCAAGACCATAAAGACCTTAAAAGAAAATTAGGGAAGCATCTACAAGATCTTGTAATAGGAAATGGTTTCATGAACTTCACACCCAAAGCACAAGCAAAAATAGATAAATGGGATCTCCTCAAAATTAAAAACTTTTGCACCTCAATGGATGTTATCAAGAAAGTAAAAAAGCATCCTACCCAATGGGAGAAAATACTTGACAACCACATATCTGATAGGAGCCTAATATCCTGCATATATAAAGAAATCCTACACCTCGAAAATAAAAAGACAAACAACTCATTTAAAAAATGGGCAAGCAACCTGAAAAGACACTTCTCCAAGGAAGAAATACAAATGGCTAAAAAGCACATGAAAAGATGCTCAACATCACTAGCTATTCGGGAAATGCAAACCAAAACTACAATGAGATACCATCTTATGCCCATTATAATGGCAGTTATTAAAAAAACTGTAAGTGTTGGAGAGGATGTGGAGGAATGGGAACCTCATCCACTGCTGGTGGGAATGTAGAATGGTCCAGCCATTGTGGAGGACAGTTTAGCTGTTCCTCAAAAAACTAACTATAGAACTTCCATATGATCCAGCCATTCCACTTCTGAGTATATCCCCTAAGAACTGACTCACTTTGAAATCTCTTAACCATAGAAACTCATTTGTATTTAATATTTCCCCCTTTTGACCTAGGTCTTTCTCCAAATGCATCATTATTTGGAGCTTCATATTTTATTATTGCTTTTTTTCTTTTTCTTTTTTGGTTGTTGTTGTTGTTGGCTTTGTTTTGGGGGAGGTTTTGGGTTGCAGAGGGGTTGCAGCTGTGGTAGGGGAGGGTCATTGGTCTGGGGTGTTGGTAGTGGGGTATGTGTGTGGGGGGGTGCACCTGAGGCATGCCTCTATGGAGTGTGAGTGTGTGAGTGTGGTCATGGGGATGTTGTTTCGGTGGGTGGAGACCCACAGAATAACCTATAGAATATTGAATTCCTATACTGGTGAGTCTTGTTACATTCTCTCATAGAGTGGTGATAATCTCTGGAGTACATGGACAGTGCCTAGCAAAGGAGGGTGGATCAATGCACCAGGCCCTTGATATTGATGCTGGATCAATGCACCAGGCCCTTGATATTGATGCTTGTACTTATGAACTTTGTTCTTGTGAAATTGAAACTTAGTCTAGTATTATATATTGTCTAAGAGTTACCTCCTGAGGGCTTTCTTGTTCTTCAAATGTGGCCTGTCTCTAAACCAAACTCAGCATATAAATTCATTTCCTTCCACCCTGACAAGGAACATGACTCCCAGAGATGAGCCCCCCTGGCACAGAAGGATTAATACCAAGTGCTAACTAATGATGCATTGCTGCTTTTGAAGATGGGAGGAGGCCATAAAACAAGGACTGCTGGCAGCCTCTAGAAACTAGGAAAGGCAAGTGAATGGACCATTCCCTAGAGCCTCCAGAAGGAACATAGCTCTGCTGACCCATTTTAGACTTTTGATACCCAGAATGTAAGGTAATAAATTAATGTTGTTTCAAGCCACCAAGTTTGTGGTAATTTGTTACAGCAACAATAGAAAAATAATGAAGTCATAAAATTAAAGAGAGTCCAGTGAGCATAGTTTTAGTTTCACTTACACATGATATTAAGCTTCAGGAATGGAGGCATTAAACATTATTGTTTAATGTAATTAGGACTGGCATTTTATCAGGTGAGAGAAAAGTCAGACAGGAGCAAGAGAGTTGAGGAGGTATGCAATTATAGAGCATTGCTATTTACATTAATTAAAAAAGGAAGTGATGACAGGTGTAAGACAATGAAGAATAGTAGAATCAGTGTATTTTAACTTTCGGTAGGAGTTTCATAATTTAAGTGTCTGGATACTAGTGCAAGAGAGGTTGATAGAGAGGTGACAGACCTACAAGTAAGATGTTTCAAACTCAGACTATAGAGAGGATGACATACCAGGCATGACCATGACCATGACCATGGGAGAAAATGACTGGAGCAAGGAGGAGCACAGGATCATTCAGAAAAGAGAATAAGGATTCAAGTGTCCAAAGTATTTTTAAGATCATCTTCTCTGAAGTACAAATCACCAGGAATTATGATAGTAATAATAAAGAGAGTGAAAATGAGACTAGATATAAAACGTTTAAGGAATTCAGTAAAGTGTCACAAGGGTCCACATATAAATAGGAAGAGTGGTGACTTAAGCGTTCTGATAATATGAAGTTCAAACTTGATGATTTTCAGGATGATAGAGGGAAAATTGGGAGTAATGAAGTGTAAAGAGGACATCTATTACTGAGGTAGGCAGAATAATGACCCCCCAAAGATGTCCATGTCATACTTCCTTCCTGAAACCTGTAAGTATGTTCCTGTACATTGCAGAAGTGACATTCCAGATGTAATTAGACTAAGAACCTTGAAATGAGCAGAAAATAGTAGAATAAGGAATGAATGGACATCATGATTTGAGTAGCCCGAGTAAGTCAATCTCAGCATCTGAGTTTTAAAAAGGCAATTATTGGCTTTGTGGCTTTCGAGAGAAAAGATTATGCTTGAAACATGACCATGATATATGGAGGCTTACAGAAAGAACCAGGAGTGGTGGACACATCAAATTTGTACTGGGTGTATCTGTCCGAAATTAGCAGAAAAGAAGGATTTAATTATCAATACAATGTGGAATATGGCTGTTCCTTTCTATGTTGAGAAGCAAGATTTTGAGTAGGGACTTAGGCATTTCAATTGACCTTTGGGAAAGCTTCTCTCTGTTATGCATTTTTATAAGGCAAAGTGTTAAGTAACATGGCTCACACAAATAAAAGACAGCCTTCAAGTAACTTTACATTAAAAAGTACGTAAGTGAAATCTCACTTTTCATAATAGTGATGAAAAAGAAAACCATGTCTGATGATTCTTCTTATTCTTTCCTATTGAAAATCAAATGCCTTATTTATTGCATTCTTTCAATACAGTATGTTTGTCCATCCATTTTGTAAAAGATGAATTCATAGGAAATTATTAGAGCAGTGATAAAAATCCCAAAGCCTAAATTCAACAGCAGTTGTACATGTATTAGTTCAGCGAGCAGTACTGGATTTTCACAAACATGCTGACTTATGATGACCAAAATGAGAAATGAATAACCAGCAATGGAGCCTGGATAGCAATAAGTGGAAGTCGACAGATGGTATGTGAATATCATGCTGGCACAGGAAAGTAGCAGAACAGACAGCTATGCTTACTATGATGACAGATTGACTGACTAGAAAAAGCTTGAATGTTCTGGTGGTGTTTTCCTCTGTGTTTCAACCAAAGGCATAAAAGTTCATATTATGCTCCATATCAGTTAGAGACAGTAAGTCAAATTCAACTTAGTATAGGTCCTTTTGTTCATTTTTGGGGGGAGGAATTCTATATACTGACTAATTAACATAGAAAATAAAGTCTTTTTCTATCATTAAGCAAATACTAGTGGCTTTAGTGGACATCCTATGAAATAAAATGAAGAAACCCAAGAGGAGCATGAATATTGTACTACTTACTTTTATGATATACTACTTATGATAAAATGTGAAGTTTAATTATTTTTAAAGAAAATATAGCCACTAAGGTGATTTGGCCAGAAGCGTCACTCACCTCTGCCTTACTTCAAAAGGTTACATTAAAACATCAAAACAAGAATTATCTCTATACTGTAATGATGTGTCAGCTTGTCTAAAAATCTGTAGATGAATCAAAGGTGAATTATGAAATGTGGACCCCTCACAAATGTAAACATCATCATGGTGCTTGAATTAAAATGATCAATGAAACAAAATATATTAGAAACATCAGTAGATAGCTATCCAAAGAAAACATCAATACGGTGATTTGAAGAGATGACACAGAAATGCAGAAAATACATTTCTTAAGGGTTTTCAAATATTACCATGTATCTTTAAAAGTGTTGTACAAATAATAATGCAAGACATTTTAGGTTTTATATGTTTTTTGCTGTAAGGTCTCTTCTGACTTGCAAAGATGAACTACAAATAAGTGGAATAAAAAATCTTCACATGTCATCATACTATGCTCTAATACAATATTATACAACAGTGTGTAATTGACAGCGTATGAGATTGCTTACTTTAGAAGCTGTATCTACCCCTGCTCCTCAGCTTCCTGTTGCAGTCACATTTCACTGGAATAATTGAGAAGAAATTCTAATTTACGTTCTTATATAGATATTTAATATAATGTTAATATATTTTGAAGAAAAATTATGAGTCTTGGTCAGTTTTAAGAAATCTTTATCTTATAATTCATAGATTATCAAGAATTTTCATTCCTTTGATGAATGCTTTAAAAATCACCAACAACTATTTGTCAAGTTTAGTGCCATGTTGGGAAGAAATACAGTTGTGAAATGTGTAGAGACTATTAGACAGATTTTCATTTATTAAGGTAAAAATTGTGAAGTCAAGCCCATGATTCCAAGTGATTTATATTAAATTCACTAGTTCATTTGACTAGTGTGTTGTCAAATGCTTTTGTGGATCCCATATATTGACTTATGTGCAGATAGACCTGGCCAAATCTACAATGCCAACTTAGACACATAAAAATGATGCTTGTTGACTGCCAAAGTAAATATTGCCTCAAATAGTGTAGACATTCAGACACTATAGGCAGGGCAGACAGCTCAGAAGTTTGGTGCCCTTCCAGTGGGCCCAACTTGGGAATTGATGCTCCCCAGTATGACAGAGTTGGTCTCAGTTGTTCCTGAGAACATGGTTCCTCTCCTTCTTCTGTTTGAACCTATAGTAGTGCTAGAGTTGATAAATATATGTCAAAGAGATTTAAATCTTTGGGCTGTCTATGTGCCAGCTAGGCCTGAATCTCAAGAGTTGCAACATCTATTCACATTTCATTGGACTCACCCAGGACAACAAAAAAGGAGATGATGATGGAAAATGACCATCCCAAGGAGCAGAGAGAGTCTGCAACTGCAAGCAACATAGTCCCATCCATCTGCCCCATGCAATCTAAGCTCCCTCTCAATTAGAGGTGGAGTGGGCATCATCATCCCAGAATCCTCAGGATTGGAGAATGAACGATGGACTAGATTAGACTTAAGTATTCTAGTATAGACTTACTGTGGTTGTAGCAATGGAAGAACTTTTATCATTGATGTGGCGGCAGTGGCCACTGGAGGTTCTGAAGAGAGGGAGAGGGAAAAACAGGTGTAATATGGTGACATTTTCAGAACTTGAGAATTTTCCTGAATGACACTGCAATGACAGATACAAGCCATTATATATCTTGTCATAACTTACAAAATTGTGCAGGAGAGAGTGTAAACTACAATGTAAACTATAATCAACGCTTAGTGGCAATGTTCCAAAATGTGTTCATCAATCATAACAAAGGTACCACACTAATGAAGGATGTTGTTAATGTGGGAAAATGTAGCAGGGGTTGGGAGGGGAGCATATGGGAATCCCCTATTTTTTATGTAACATTTATGTATACTAAGTATCTTTCAAAAAAACAAAAAAAGTATATTTAAAAAAGGTATGCTTGGTAGTTGATCAAAAACTCTCAGTGTTTAGGGACTTTTATACAGCAATCTGACACAGCATCCAATGTACTTGAACCAGTTATCCAAGAACTGATATTTTTCAGTAATTTTGTTAGAGAAAGTCCAAAACAGGAAATAAAAAATAATGAATGAATTACTTTTGTAGAGCAAGAAGAAAAATTTAAGTAATATTTACTGTTTACTACTTACCAGTGGAGAGATGAAAGTTGTAGCCAAATAGTATTATATAATCATCCTCACATTTAAAAAAGTGATATTATTATAAAGAGCACCTCCTGTAAACCCAATCATTCTATTATCTTCAGCTCAGTTATAGCTTCTTACAGCTATTCATCTGTGTCACTCTTATCAACTTATATCATAATTGAGTCAGCAACCACAAATATTTTATCTACTTTCAAATTAATGCCAATAGTCACTTACCCTCACTATTTGACACATGAAGAATCACATGCAAAAGAATACCCAATCACTTTCCTGTTATTGAGGAAAAGTTAAAAATGAACTATAGAAAGAGTGGTCATATGAATTAATATAAAGACATATTAAAGAAGGACAAGCAAAGGAATATCACTTTTACTTATTAGAATTTTAAAGTAGTAATGATTTCAATGGGATAAGTTCCAAATTGACGCCAAGTGATTTGATTTGAGGCTAAGTGAAAAGAAACCATGCTGGAACTAAATTAACCTCAGGACTGACTATTCAATTCTCAGATTAGAAGTTGCATCTGGCTTCTATACATAGGAAAGAAACATTAAGAAAAGAATAAAGAGGAAATAGAAAGCAGCATGAAGAGGTGGTAATGTTACATCAAGTATTTTAGTAAAATTATACCTTCTCTGAATAAAAAAATAAAACTTAATATGAAAAATATTTGGACACACACACATATATATATGGATTCAATCTATCTTCTTCCCTGAGATTAGGAGAATAGCCTAGGGATGATATTTAATATCGTTACTGAGAATTATGCAAGAAACTAAAAAGAAAATTGGCAGGGGAGCAGGGCCCTGGATGTCTCCTGCTGAGTGATGAATAAACTTCAGTTGCTTGAACTTATGGTGGGTCCCAGGGAAGCACAGGGTAACAGGAGGGGAGCTTTTGCAGCTAATCACCAAAGAGTGAGGGAATATTTCAATATTTTAACAACTGGTGCAGTCATGTCAACCTCAAACTTGGAAAAAGTGTTGGTTCTCCTTTGGAAGGAGTGTCAGTATGTGTAACTTAGGAGCTACCTGCCAGCAGTCATGTGTTGGGCAGTCTGAGAAAAGGCAATCTGCTATAAATGGGAACAAAGCCAGAGAAGTCAGACAATAAGATATATTCATGATGCATGCCCATCCTTGTTTGTGTTTAAAGTTGTTTCTGAAGCCCAACTGCATACTTACTCTTTCTGGGAGTTTGGTTATTGAATCATTTGTTCAATCACATGACATGTCTAAAAGTTCTTCCAGAATTTGGAGAAACGTGAGCTAAAGAGACGAGTTAGGAAACATTTAGATGATCATAAAATAGTCAAGATTAGAGAAATGAAGAAGTGAAAAAGAGAGACACTTGGAAACAAAAAAGGGGGGAATATATTCAAGAGTGATTTTGGAAGTAGAGTCAAAATAACTCATGACCTAGCAGATATGAGGGAAGAGATTGAACAGATGATAATTATATTTGCCTGGTCAGTAAAACAAACAAACAGAGATACAACTCATTAAAAATGAAAAATGTGTTTGAAGTAGTTAACTAATATAAGTATACTACAATAGGATAAAATCAGATTTTAAAAGAACAAGAAAAAGGCAAATTATGGCTAGTGTTGTACAATTAAGTCAGAAATAATATATAGCCCAAGTTTTCTGGATTTTTCAAAAGTGCCTAATGTTATACATGTAATAGCATAAACAAATGAACTGATAAATTCCTTTGACAAGCAGAATATGGAGTTGTTGGGAGAGAGTAAAAAGATTATTTAATTTTGAAAGAAAACATTTTACCAGCCTAAGGACTTAAGTCATGGTAGAGTGAAGAGGAATTTTACAAGAGGCTTTCTTCAGGCCTTGTAAACCTTTTGAATATGTGAGACAAACATGATATTTATCAACATGTGACAGATTGTATAAAATGTAATTCTTCTATTAGAGGTTAAGAATAGTAAAATAAGAGTCCCATTATCTCATTTCTAAATCTCAGTGCTAGAAAACCTAGGCAGTATATCCTAAGGGCATATAAATACCAATTTGACACATGTTAGTTTATCAATCAGCTCTAGGCTCCATGCAATAAGGTTAAACCTTTAGGGAGTTAGAATAAGTCATTAGAGATTGTTGTTGTGACTATATATATGTGTGTGTATATATATATATATATTGTGCATATATATATATATACATATATATATGTATATATGTGTATATATATATATATATATGCATATATATATACATATATTTAGTCCCTGTAATCCATACCTGTGGACTAAAGAAGCTCCCCTCTCCCCTTATAACATGTGTGTATGTGGGAACAAGGACAGAATTGTAGATGAGCATTTCTCAGCAAGGGAGGGGCATTGACATTAGGAGTGGACACTGAAAAGCCCACAAAGTGACACATGAGAAAAGGAATATTTTTGGATTCCCACTGAATCCAGAGAACTTCAATAGCAGATTATAACTCTTCTAGTCAAAGGAAATGTTACCAATTTTTATCATTTTTCCATTCCTCCAGAGAAGATTTAAGAAAAAGGAATTATAGGAAGACTGAAAGAAGTACCAAGATTTTGATAAGAATCTAACTCTTGTCCCAGGATGCCCTTACTATCCCACCATCTGCCACTGTGTCTCAGTTTTCCACTCTGTTTCAGCCCTGGTTTAGGAAAGAAAATTTTTACATAAGGTGGAGTTTGGGCTTTTCCTATTAAATCAAACTTTAAAAAATGCCAAAGTAAAAGTAATTATTTATCATAAGATTGTGTCTATAATAGCTATTTTAATGGTCTGAGATTTTTTTTAGTGCTGGAGGGAAAAATCAAGTACAAAGAGTAAGATTAAAAAGTTAGAAGTGAGGTAAAAAAATGTTGCTTATGCCCTATCAAGCTGACCTCATTCAAAAAACAAGTTATAGACTTAAATAAGGTACATCTAAACTCATTCACCTTAAGAAAGCATGTATTAAACTTTAAGAAATGCATATGACGACATTTTGCTTATTATGGCTGTTAAAATCGCCCTTGAATGTTTCATGGCCAGGATAAGTCAGGCATATGAACTCACTCCTAAGACAGACAGCAGATCACCCTGATAGATAAATGTTAATACTTAATACATAGATTTCCTAGACTTGAACCTGTACCTTGCATGTCAGATAAAATCCTGGATAACTGTCTAATTGCATGAACTATCTGGGTTATGACTCCCAATTTGATTATAATTACATATCCACATGTCATAAAGTCAGGACTAGAGTGAAACAAGTCAGAGGGCACAAAATTTAAGAAAGAATTTATGCTCAGGAGCCTCCTTCACCCTCATCCTAGCCTAACTACAACATTGTTCTTGGAGCAGTGGGCATGTACCTTCAATACTTAGACTGCCAACAACTAAATGAGTGAGCTTGAAAGTGAGTTTTCTAGCCTCAACTGAGCTCAAGATATTTGTGCCCTTTAAATTTCTGAGACCGTGGAGCAGATCCACCCAACTAAACTATTCCCAGCTTTATGATCTTTAGAAACTATGAGATCAAGAATGTTTGTTGTTTTAAGTTGTTACATTTTGGAGTGATTTGCTAAACAGCAATAGATAACAAATGCTGTTATCCTCTATAGAGCCTGGGTTTTTTCTTTTCTATGATCCATGGCCATTGCAAATGTGGCCTTGGCCTTGGCTTTGCTTTGTCATGGGACAACCCAGAGATTTCCAAGATGTGCTCTGATTCTCATGTGTCAAAAGGAGAGTTTGGGATTTAACAGGCCGCCTGTGTTTTGGAGGGAGATGGGAAGGAAAACAATGATTGGCACAGTGAGAAGGTCAGATCAGTGATGCATGTAAAAGAGAGAACCCCATAAAGCCAACACATGTAGTGTCTGAACCAGGGAAAACAAACAAAAACCTAGATGTCCCAGAGAATCAAAAATAAATTCTCTCTCTTTTAATACATTTTAAGAATTGGTTTCAAATAACTCCTACAAGTAAAATTTCAAGGAAGAGTGCTCACTCTCAATCTAATATAATTAGGAGTGTGAAAATATGTTGATAAATAACAGAAAATTAAATATGACCAGACAGATTTGAAAAGAACAAAATATAATTATTAACAATTCATAATTTAGTAATTGGAATATAAAATTCAATTGATGGTAACATAACCAGATTAAACATATTTAAAGAGAGAATTACAACACTGGAAGACATACTTGAAAAAAATAATTGAATGCAGAACTTAGAGACAATGATATGACAAGAGTAGATAAGAAGAATTGAATTAGCCATAAAGGGAATGAGAGTTCCAGGATAAGAGAATAGAAAGAATAGAGGCAATATTTGATGAGATTATAAATGATAATTTCAACATTTGATGAAAGATATTAATTCTCAGATTCATAAATCCCAGTGAATGCAAAGAAGGACTGATACAAAGAAATTTATTCCCAACATAACTAGAAAAATTGTAGAAATAATTTAAATGTCAAATATAAGACAAAAATCCATTAGAAAGAAAAGTCATATTGCCTAGAAAAAAATAATGGTTAGACTGACAGCTTACTTCTTCATAGCAGTAATATTAGAGGACAGAGGAATATTTTCTGAATTCAAAATATTAAGATAATATAACTATAATCTAGAGGTTTGTATTCAGTAATGGGAAATTTTGTGCTATATATGTTACAACAATAACAATTATATGCTTATAGTAAAAGAACTAAGTAAAGACACTCCTATACAAACTAAACTGAGCTCTCACTGGAGGAATTACTGAAAAAGATCATCTAGGTAATCCAATTCTTTCTTCTTTTTGAGAATATGGAAAAAGAATACATCTTTGATTCTTTGTGTTTAGACTTGTATATGTGACCAGTTTTGATGAATATGTTTTGAGGAAAAGTGATGTTATTCATTTATGGAATGAGGCACTTAATACCCATTTTTTGACCAAGGATACTGTAAGTTTCAGGTATTGAAGCTATAAGCATAATTGTATGGAGAGTAGTCTCCCTGTCCCTGAAGAGTCTTCTGGGCATGCAGCAGACTTTTCATAAATTAGATATAAAGCTTTGCTGTGTTAAGTTACTGAGGCTTTAGAATTTTTAGTTTATCAACATTCTGTAATCTACACCCACTAATGAACTATCAAGCAAAAAACAGTTAACTTGTGGGTAGAAACAAACTACCATTGACCATATAAAATATTAATAATTATTTATAATTTCTAGATTTAATATTAACAAAGCCTGAAGACAATCCCTGCAATGCAAGTGCATATAATGACTGTAACCGTTGGGGAATTTGATGTAATTATGAATTCCAAAAATATAATTGGATCATGCCTGTAATCTAATCTGTTAATCTGGGCATGATTGAATTATGATTAGGGCGTTGACTGGGCCATGTCAGTCAGTAGGGCATTGAGCCCCACCCCCTGGTGGGTGGGGAATTGAATATAAAAGGCAAGGCAAAGAACAGA
>JAQZBX010001003.1:0-25863 GCA_029593785.1 Cabassous unicinctus | reverse complement strand
ACTTTGATGTTGGAAAGAAGGCCCCAGGAGAAGAGAAGCAAACTGTTGGCCTGATCGCCTACAGCTGACCTTGTGGAGGAAACAGGAGCTAAGCCCGGAGAGAAACGCAGCCCCGGGGAAGAGTGGAACTCAAGAAGCCTGAACCGTGGCAAATGTCGGCAGCTGTCTTGCTCCAACACGTGAAAATGGACTTTGGTGAGGGAAGAAACTTATGCTTTATGGCCTGGTAACTGTGGACTTCTACCCCAAATAAATACCCTTTATAAAGACCAACACATTTTTGGTATTTCACATTAGCACCCCTTTGGCTGACTAATACAATGACAAAGAGTGTTTATCAATGGTGTAGTATTCTAAGTTTCTTTTATTACTTGGGAAAGGAAAAAAGACATAGATTTTTTGGATTGCGTTGTTTAGTACACAATTTAGTATTTCTAGGAAAACATGAAAATAAACCTAGTGTATATAATTTGAATGCCAGAGATAAAACCATAGACTAAGAAAAATATTTAATACAACTCAATTTAAAAATACAAGATGAGAGGGGAGAGCAAAGAAAAAGAGGACCATCTAGAGGAAAAATTAAAATGGTGAAAATGATCTGAAATGTATGAGTAACATAATCTGTGGCTAAATCTAAACCCTTTAATTAAAAACAAAAATTATTAGATTAGATTTTTTGTTTTTTTTCGGTACCAGGGCTGAGGATTGAACCCAAGGACCTCGTACATGGGAAGCCAGTGCTCAACCACTGAGCCACATCCGCTCTCCTGAGCTGGTTTTTTCTTTTGTTTTGTTTGTTGTTTCTTTTTGCTTTCAGGAGGCACTAGGGACCAAACTCAGGACCTTCCATGTGGGAAGTAGGCGCTCAACTGCTTGAGCCACATCCACTCCCGTAGATTCGATTTTAAAGCATCCAATGTTATGGTTTGATGAGAATTACACGTAGGACAAAAGGACAAAAAAATTGGAAAGATGAGAGATATAAAATGTGAGTACCAACCCAAACTAAACTGGAGTCTTGATATAAATATTAGACAAACTGTATTATATAACAAAACATCAACAACAAGAGAAGAATGTAAAAATAGAGAAAAATAATTGTAAGAACAATAAGTAGAAATTAACAAAACCAAAACTAAACCATAATCAATAGAAAAGTTTAATAAACTTTTGTAGCAATTGATAGCTTCACTAGATCCTTCTCCCCAAATGAGATTGAATATTGTGGTAGGTTGAATTATGTACTCCAATTCAAATATGCTCTTAATCTTCATCCTCATTCCTCTGGGTATGAACTCATTGTAAATAGAACCTCTTGAAGATGTTATTTTGAGTTAAGGTGTAGCTAACTGGAGCAGGATGACTATTAATAGATATTACTAGAGGCTTTATAAAATGGTCCCAGAAATTACAGAAGCTGAAAGCCAGTGGGAATCTGGAAGAGAAAGGAGAAAACTTTGCCATGTGAAAGGAAGCAAGGATTCAAGCCAGGGAACCTGAAGGATAGCTGGCAGCCAGCACCAGAATGCTAGACTTTGGGAGAAAGCAAGCTTTGCTGAGATCTTGATTTTGGACTACTTCTAGACTCAAAATCGTGACCCAATCAACTCCCTTTGATATTTGTCAACAGCCAGGCAAACAAATACAAATACAGAGGATTTGCACATCCTATTAATGAATTTAAACTGGATAACATATAACAGAAACATCATTTGGATCATATCTTCTTTTCAAACACATCCAGGTAAATTATGAAAAATACTTATTTTTTTAGGAAACAATGCAAGTGTCAACACTTTTGAAAGGTGGCAGTTTCCTTTATACTGTTTTTTATGAACATAAATATTAAGATTGAAAGATAGCAATATTAAGATTAAATATAGCAAAATAATAATCCAATTTTAAAACTAAAACACTCCATAATAAACAACTCATGATTCAAAGCAGAAATGATAATGGGAATTTTTTATGATTGATAACAAAAATACCAAATATGAAACTTAAGTATTGAAGCTAAAGAGGTACTAGAGGAAAAATTGTAGCCTTAAATGCTTATATTATATAAGAAGAAAATCTTAAAGTTAACCAGCAAATATAAAACAGATTTTAAAAGTTCCATTACACAAAAAATGGATTTTGGCAAAATGAAAACCGTCTTGAAAAAATAAACATTCACTGACTCAAAAGAATATGTACTCTCACACTATAAATAATAAAAATTGAATCTTTAATTTAAAATATTCTCATAAATAAAACCCTACATAAAGAGAGTTTTAAGGGGATTTATATATATATCTTTGATATCAAACACAGGAATGAGAATTAAAGGAAAGGAAAATTAAAGACCAATAAAATCCACAAATGAAGAGGCAAATATTAAAAAGAAATTTTTTTTAACAAGACAAATCTGGTATTCAAAAAGAAAGAAAAAAATCTTGACACAAGATTGGTTTATTCTTGGAATATATGGTTTGCTTAATACTAGGAAATTGATTAATATAATTTACCATATTAAAACATTAAAAAGATATGTAACCTTGTATCTATACATACAGTAACAACTATTGATATAACATTTGATATAAATGTCTTTGAAAACTAAGATTAAAATTACTTAACTTGATAAAGGACATTAAAAGCTACAGCAAACACAATACTCAGTAGTGAAATAGTGAAAAGTTAAAAGCATTCATCTTAATGTCAGCAACAAGAAAATATACCTATCTCCATTTCATTCAACTTTGTACAAGACTCACAGGACAGTAGTTAAGGGAGGGGTGGGGATGAAATGTACAAGGATTGAAAAAGAAGAAACCCTTTTTTTGCAAACCATAAGATCTATGTAGAATAACTTAAAATATTTACAGAAACGTATTGAGCTAATAAGTGTGTTAAGCATGATTTCTAGTATAAAATCAATGTATTAAAGCGATTTTTACTGTATTTCCCTACATTAACAAAAATTAAACATGTTAACAAAAACATTTTTGTAGTAAAAAATATAATACACATACTATAAAAGGTGAGCAAGGCATTTAAAGAGACTATCTTATCTCTATTGAAATACATTAAAGAAGAACATAAATTAAAAGATATACTAAATTTCCTGTGTAGAAAAGTTTGATGATCAAAAAAATGTCAATTCTTCAAAAATAGATGTATAATTTCAATACAATGAGTATCATCATGGGGATTTCCTTGGAAATTGACAGATTAATTCTAAAAATTATATGGACAAGCAAAGAAACAAGAAGGGCCAAGTGACTTCCTAAAATTAAAAAAAAAGGAAAATATCTGAGAACATATGCCTTACAAGAACTATTTGAAAGTTATGGTAATTAAGGTAGTGTGCAACTATCCAAGACAATTAACCAATAAACTTTAAAAGGAGAACAGAAACAACAGACATATATTTGAAAACCTGATATTTAACAGATGGGCCATTACAATTTAGTGTGGGAAAGTATGGATTTTTCAATAAATGTTCTGCAACAACTGGTTAATCATAAAGAAAAAGAGGAGACAGAAATTGAATGTGTTTCTCAGGCTAAATCACAACAACAACAAAATCAATTTCAGGAAGATTAAAGACTTAAATGTAAAGGAAAATATATTTTTCAAAGAAAATAAAAGAATAAAGGATAATGCTTTTATGGTCTTATGATTGGGAAAATTTTTATTAAACCTGATGTAAAAAGCACAAACCAAATAGGAAGAGATTGATGAATTTGGCTACATTAATAATGAGGATTACGGTTAATCAAAAGTTTCAAAAAGAAAGTAAAAAATACAAGCAAAAAAATAAAAAATAAGAACCTGTAAGGAATATTACCAATACATAACCAACAAAGGATTTTTTAATAAAAAATAAGTGAAGAATATCTATAAATCAGTGAGAAAAAAACAATCCAATATGCTAAAAGGATGAATCAGCACTGCCCAGAAGAGGAAAAGAGAATGGTCATAAACATAGGTAAAGATGCGTAATCCCACTAGTAGTAAGTGAAATGCAAATGAAACTGAAGATAAAGTTTTAAGGATTCTATCCACCAGGTGGAAATAAGGAGTAGCATGTATATGGAGCAAGCAGAACTCTCACTTGTTTCCAGGAGATAGCTACATTTTGCTAAAACCTTTGGAAAATAATTTCCGATTATCTACTAAAATTGAATACATGTCTAACCAAGAAGCAGTAATTCCATTTCTATGTATATTCCCTGTATAAATTTTACCACATCCATCAGAAGACATGACAAAATTATCAATGGCAATGGTGATATAAATTGCAGCAGCACAAATATCCATCAAGAAGGCAAGGACTGAAAAATTATACCATATTCTTATACCAAAATATTACATGGCAGTGAAAGTAAGTGAACATAATACTTATTAATGCACAGGAAGTATAAACAAATGACAGGGGAGAAGATGCATGATTTCATTTATATAATATTTAAGATAGGCAACGACTACATACGCATATATATGTTTATATGATATCATATAGGAAATTATACAAATGCGTTAAAACGGGGCTAACTGTAAGTTGTCATAAAGTTGAAATACAGTCATATTTTTTGATAAGTAGTCATTGACCTGCATCCCACAAGTGTCCCCAGCCAAGCTGTGACACTTAGTCACAGTGCTCTGGCTCCTTTCCTAGGACCCTATGGACATCTTCACTATTCACTTAACTCATACCAGAGGCAGACTGACAGTGAAGAAATGAAACTTAGACTTCACAGTCCTCTACTTGCAGGGAAACTTTCTGAAGCTGCAATTTTGTATTGACAATGCTGTATTCTTTTTGTTTGTTTGTTTGTTTGTTTTTTCCCTAAAGAGAGGCCATGAAATTGTACTGGCTTCAGTTTCCATAAAATCTGAATGTATCTCTATCTGGCACAAATGGGGTTTCCAGAACCCTAGTCCAGGGCTAACCAGCCCAGTGGAATCCATTCTTTGGTTCCGTGCTTGTTTATAAATATTTTGGGGGTCCGTCATGGGTTAAACAAAAAGGAAAAGGAAGGAATTAAATCAAAGTCAAGATAATGCTTACCTCTGGGGAGAAGGGAAGGAGATTGAATCCAGAAGGGGTATCCACAGATCTTCTAAGGTACAGCTAATATTCTATTCAGTATAAATTGTTGGCATTGAATATTACTCTTTAAATTGTGCATATACATACATTACATTCAATATTTTTGTGTATATTTCAAAATAAAAAATATATAAACACATCAGAAGGTAGAATTGACATCCTCTTATAAAAATTAAGTGGTTTAGCCAAGACACGTCTCCAGATATATTTGGACGTGAATATATGAGATTGAACTACTTATATTAAATGAAGTATCAAAGTATCAAAGCTTTAGATGGGGAAGTTGTTTCTTTCATTTTCATTAAAATCTTCCTGTTTTCTCTGAATATCTTACTCGTGGGTAATGCATATTTTAGGTAGTACAACCCAGATTTGCTCTGCACAGAGATTTCTGTACACTGGACCATGGATCAGCTAGGTTACTTATTAAAAATACAAATTCAAGACTAAACCCAAGGTAACTGCAAAAAAATCTATGGGTTGGCCATGCAGGAATCAATACTTAAAAAGATTTCTAGGTGATTCCGACGGATACTCAGGTTTTAGACCATCTCTATGTTACTTTTTAAAAGACAAATTCTTTTCTTCTTCCCTGTTACATCACTATAATACTCCCAATTTGGTGGTTAATATTATCTGGCCCTTGCACAGTTGTATTTTATATAAAGGACTAAAAGTGAAATGGCTTACAAATTTCCTTTAAGGAACAATTATATAAAGATTCAAATAGTATTAAAATCATGTTATTAACCAACATAGAACACTGCGATATTTTTAGGTTTCTGAACAGTTTACAGAATATTAAGATTAAAATAAAATATCTAATAGTAGTCATATTACTCCAAATTTTTAAAATTTTACATCATATAGCGCTGTATATTATTTACAAAACAGCATTGAAATTGATGATGCACTTGTTTTATTTATTTCAACAAAATTTTCTAAATGATTATAATACAAAATAAAATATTATGTAAAGCAATTGCCTCCAAAATTACTCATTATTGCCTTTATCATATTATATGCATTAGAAACCATAATTATTATCTCAATTTCCATTAGAGAAATGTATTCAGTTTATACTTTGGCATTATTCTGATTATTTAATGACAAAGTCCCATTAAAATTAGTAATGAGCAAAATGGAATAGGTTAGAATATTCAAGCTGTATGTGCATGTTAACATTCCTTAATGGAAATATATACATAATTTGGAGGTTTATAAATGTATTCTGATTTGAGGGCTAGTATTTTTATGTTTCAGTTAGGCTTAATGCAACTGCTGATTGCATTAGTCAGCCCAAAGAGGTGCTGATGCAAAGTACCAGAAATCGGTTGGCTTTTATTAAGGGTATTTATTTGGGGTAGAAGCTTACAGTTCCAAGGACCTAAAGAGCCCAACTCAAGGTACCATAAGAGATACTTTATCACCCAAAGTCATTTGCCACATGTTGAAGCAAGATGGCGGTGATATCTGTGAGGGTTCAGCCTAGCCTGCCTTCTTCCTCTTAAGGCTCCATGGTCCCAGCTTCTTCCAATTTACAACTGAAGGCTGGCATAAGGCTCGTCTCTCAGCTGCTCTCTTCTCTTCAGCTGCAAGCTATCCGCTCATCTCTCTTCCTGGCGACTCTGCGTATCTAATGAGTTGTCTCTCTTCCTCTGTGTTCTTCTTCTCTGTGTATTTACTTCCACGTGAGAGTTTGTTTTATCAGCCCACCAAGGGGCCTGGGACTCAACCCTGCATGCCCTAATGACATGGTCAAATCAAAGCCCTAATCTTGTAAAGCTTTTGAATTTAAATCAATCAAAGGGTATCATGCCCAGAGGAACAGACCAGTTTACAAACATAATCTCTCTTTTTGGAGTTCATGAATAATAACAAACTGCCATACTGATATTTTACATAAAATTAGAATATGGTGTATAAGACCTCATAGTAGATGCCAAGGGTAAAATGGATGGGCATATCTTACTAATCAACCAAACACCTGGAGAGGTTTTTGGGGTGTGGTTTTGCTTTTCGTTATATGGTGTAAGAAAGTTGGAGTCTGTTTTTTCCACATACCTTAAACCACCTGCATATAAATGCACTATACATGAATATGTTTAAGAATCATTTTTGTGCTGCTCCTCTAGATCCTAGGAGCTCCAGAAATCCCAGTTCAAATGGCTGTCTATTCAGAAATATAAGAGAACTCATAGAGCTCTTTGTTGAAATATCCGTCTCATCTTGAGCTATTTCTAGTGGTAAAATCATACAAGGATGCATTAATTCTATGCCAGTTCAGAGGGATATAAGCTATTCTACAAGGGTGAATGAGAACCATATCATGTTCACATTTCTTTGCCAGATTTCATTAAACACTATATAAAGGAGTTCACAAACTGAATGGAGTCCATAACAAGCTCTCTTGTTATCTGTGCTCTAATTTTGGGAACAACCTAAGTCTGAAAAAAAAACACTCATTCCTCAAACTTCAACTTCTTGTCTCTCTCCAACATACATTATATTTCATTGCCTATTTGTGACAAAGATATAGTGAAGACAAACATGACAGTACTGGAAGATTTGTTAAAGGTCAGTTAACTGAGCATGGTCAAGGGACAGTTTTGTGTTTATATATTTTAGTAAATTCTTCCAGCTGTTGCATAGTAGAAATTTTGTGAAATGCAGTATTAAACAGCCTTAACATTCAGAGAAATTGATATAATACAGAGAAGGAAATAAAATAGAACATTATATATAGACTAAATGAATGAAAGAGTGATGGATGGATGAATTAACCTAGCTAATTAAAATAATAAATCTGTTTTCAAATGACACAACTCTGGAAACACTGCTACAGCTTTAATTAGGGAAGACTCAGTGACACTTTAGAGAAAGTATTTATGCATATGGTTTCAGATTTCCTTCATATTAAGGCTTTTCCTTATATACCAAGTTAAAGTTTGAAGGGAAAATGAAAAATAGGATCGTTTCAACCTATTAATTATGATTAAAGTGAAGGAAAACTGATGATTTTATATAAATACTAAAACCATAGTTACGTCTTTGTATTTAAAATTGCTTGCAAGCTTATAATTTTCATTATTTTTATGTTACTGAGGGTAAATGAGTCAAACAATAACTTTGGGGTTTATTTTACCAGAGTACCAGTTTATTGCACATTGCCCTAGACCTAGCACATTTCCTCGGGACTAAAATAGATACTAGAATATGACTTGTGAAATAAATATATGGGCAAGTACATGCTAAATGGACTCTAACAGTATTTTACTCTAGTTCTTCATGATCAATTAGATTGACTGTTTACAAGGTTATCTTCAAGCAATCAATTACCTTGCAAATGGGCTAGATAATTCATGCCTGTTTAACTGCATAGATAACTGCTAATTGATTCAGACTAATAATTCATCAAGCATGTGGTTTAGTACGTGAATATTTTGAATAGTTGATGAAAACAGTTTGCCATAAAAACTGTCATGCCAACCACAATGCCATGTCATAATTTAATGGCTATGTAATTGAGCCGTTTACAAAATTCTTTCACATGTATTATCCCAATTTTTAAAAATTAGGAACTCAGAGTTAAGCAATTAGAGCTTGGCCTTTGTCAAATCCGTAAGAATTAACAGTATTAGAACCAGGACTTCAGGCATCTGTGTTCAAATCCAAAGTCTCTTTTACCACATGAAAACTGATTAAATATGATTTAGATAAAGATAATAAAGTCATGCACATGAATATACACACAGACACACATGGATAGAGTTACATTAAAAATATGGTGATACTAAATTTGCAATATTTAACATCATGATCACATATAAAGTTTAAGTAAATGCTAAGACTACTATTTTCTATATTTGGCTTTTTACTACAAAGTCATCTCAATATATAGTTCATATATTTGAAGATATTTTAATTGATTGTTTAAATTCTGCCTTCTATTAGAGGATGGTTTCCTCCCAGAATTAAAAGAATAAAAATATCATTTTACTCTATGTCAGAAGTATGTCTTCATTTCTGGGTGGTATGCACTGAGAAAAGCCACTCCAAGGTTTAGTTTTTCCAGGATGTAGTACCAACAGGAATAGGAAATAGTAAACAAGGACAATTAGGAAAAAAATCCCTTAAAATTTCCCTTAAAATGAGGGAAAATATAGGAAATCATGGTCATTGGTTTCAAATATTTTAAGAACACACTGATAATTAAAGAATAAGGATTTGTTCTGTCATCTGAGTGCAGCTTTAAGTAGTTAGACTTTACCTTACAATACGTAATGTTCATCTAGAGTTCTGGTCATTAAAGGTTCAGGCCATATAAGCAGATGCTTATGTGCATAGAGAAGTCGAGTCATCTCGCTAGTTACACTTGATGCACATGCTAGGATGCAATACTTCATCTGGAGAGATTTGGGCTAAGCTGGGGATTTGAGTTCACAGAAAGCTGAGATAAAACTAGTTTCCTAGGGCATAATGTTTCCTTAATATCTGAAAAGCCTTGTTTCACAGACAGAGTTAGAAATGCAAAAGATTTTCTGTGGTAACACCTGTGAAACATGATTCAGCAGAAGGAAACACAAGACCAGAATACTGACCTGACAGTTTCTGCCAATCCAGTGAGAAGCTCTGAAGTAAAGATTGCCCTTGAGTTCTCTTTTGAGTAGATGTGGTGTCCCTGTACAATTGCCTTTGCAAGTCTTTCTTTGGGAGCTACTCCAAGCTGCTCCAAAATGTTCCAATGTTCCCTTGGTTAATTGACTACCACCACCTTTCCTAGCTATTGGTGGGAATGGGAGGAGACAATCTGAGAATAGCATATCTCTGCTTGAAAACTGAGGCAAACCCTAAAATTGCTAGCAGCTGGCAGCCATCAGCTAACTATACGTCTTACCAAAATCTGAAGGAATAGTGTACTTGAAAGACCAGAGTCGAGAAAGAATGTAGCATATTTGAGGGAATTTATTGTGACTGGCTTAGATTTACAAACTACCTACATACTATTCTACGAGAAATGGGAGCCATTAAAATGTTTTAAATAGGGGTCTAAACTGATTAGAATTGTATTTTAAGGAAATTACTTTTACTCTTAGGTCAATGTGGAAGATGGATTGAAAGAGCAACAAAAGTCTAGGATGCTACTTAAAATTTTGTTTCAGAATTGCAGGTAAGAGCTGATGGTGGCCCAAATTTTGGTTGTGAAAGTGAAAGTGGAGTGAAGTAGTTAAATCAAAAAAATATTTAGAATATATTTAACAGACTTGGTGATTTGGTTTAAATTAGAATGGAATCAAAGGTAAGAAAAGTTTGAAGATGGGACCTAAGTTTCCTTTGTGGTCAATGAAAGGATTGCAAATACCAATCAGTGAATTGGGAAATAATGTAGAAGAAATTTTTCACTGAGAACATGACAGATTCTCTTTTGAACATTTTAGGTGATGGCATGCCATCAAAATTATTTTTTGTACAATTGGAAAAAATCTTAACACAGTTTTTTATAAAAGCTTGGCTACAGCTTTAGATTTGGAAGTTTGGCATACGGAGAATGATTGAATATGGAGAAGTAGATGATTTAATCTAGGAAGAAAATGCAGAGTACCAAAACCACTTCTTAAAGGACAAAATATTAAAGGCATGGATGGAAAAAGAGAATCTAGCAAATGAGGCAGAAAACAAGTTGCCAGAGAGTCCAGATAAAAATTAGAAATGTGTGGGCCTCAGAGTAGCTAGGGAAGAAGGTAATGTTTTGTGAAGTAGATAATGGACAATGGTATTAAGTGATAATAGTAAGTCAAGCAAGATAAGGGATGATAAATATAAACTATCTTCAGTGACATGTGGGTCATTGATGAATTAGTGAGAATAGTGTGGCAACTATTAGGAGGTAGAAAACCAGATATCAGCAGATGAATAAGGGAATGGGCGAAGACAGAGTGATAAAGAACACTTTCCAGAAGTTTGAGTATGAAAAAGAAAAGAGAAATTGGGCGATGGCTGGAGAGGATATAGAGACTAAGAAAATGCAATTTCATTTAGTTTTAAAATTGATGAAAGTTGTGCATACTTTTGTAGTGGTAGAAGGTAACCAAAAGAAAAAAACGGTTAACAATTTAGATGAGACACAGAATACAAATTAGATAAAATCCTAAATGAAATAGAATGGGATGGATCCAGAACCCAGGTAGCAGGACTTGTCTTTGATACAAGTAGCAATGGCAGTGTCATGGGAGAAAAATAGCTTACAAAATATAGAGTAGGTTTGAATCTATCATTTTAGAGAATGTCATTGGAAGTTGATTATTGAACAATATATAGGTAACTGTAATAGGATTAACAGGCAGTATTAGGCTGTCAATTTATACTTCCACAAACCTGTGTCATCATGTCATTTATTCCGATATTTTTCAGCTTCAGTTGCAGGATCCAAGTCCTGGCCATTTGAGTTCAAATGCCATTCCAATTTTGTTAGCCAGTTGGAAAGAAGAGGAGAAAAGAAAGTCTAAAATACTGACAGAAGGGTAACTGAAGTTTGGGCCAAGGTCTCTAATAAAGTGAAGAGAGATTGACAAGAATTAAGTGGATAATTATTGGCTGATAAATTTGTCAAACATTGCCATGTTTAAACACACCAAAATGAGAGTGATATGTGGCCAAGTATGTATATCTCATTTTTTCTTTGAAAGCAAATTCATTTAAATAAATGGCTGTAATTATCCAGATTAAGTATGTGCTTTAACTATGTCATTCTAGAATTTTACAGACCTCATGGGCTGAATTCAGCCCACATAACTGTTTGTGCTATAAGTGTCCCAATACCTTTCGCTCCACAGCCTCAGCAAACCCCTAATGGCATCTGAGTTTATAACTCAGATGAAAACGAACATATATGTAAAACATGAAATATAAAAGCAAAATAACAAGCTAAACTATTTCTAAGTAAATATTATTATTCATATATCTTATATTCTTGTGAGATAGATTTTCAGGCTAAGACAAGGAGCTTTAAATTAGGGGTTCTTAACCTTTTTTGTTCCACAGACCCCTTTGCCAGTCAGGTGAAAACTATGGACTATGTATTATTTATTATTACTGTGTATAATTTAATAAAAATATCACACCCGTGCTAACACATCCCCACAACAATATATATATATATATATATATATTTTTTTTTTTTTAATTTATTTCAATTCAAGCTCACAGACCTCTGGTTAAGAACTCCTGCTTTAAATGAAGCAGTTCTCTAAGGTTTGTGATGAACTAAGAAATAATGAAAATGAGGAAAAAGTAAAGGATCTTAGGGCAAGTTTCCAAGGATTTTGAGGTTTTCCAAAGACATGAAAGTGAGAAATCTAAATCTCATAGCTGTTTAGTGAAAGTATGCTCCCATGTTATATGTTTGTCTTCTTCAACCACTCCAAACTTGACACCACATTTTACGCCAACCTATATACTTAGAATAGCATTCTGATTAACGCTCACTCTTTTCCCTCTGCTGAAGTCTTTTTTTTTTCTTCTCTGTTGCAGCATTCTTTCCCAAGCCCATCTGTTTAGTGGCACACCCACCTGTTTTAATTGCTCCTTTATCTTTTATTTTTCCTTTTTTTCTTAGCAGTTGTTATAGCTGCTAATAGAAACCTCTCCACTGGAAGTGAGAACACATTCAGGTGATAACTCGAATGTACTAGACCTATTTTCTTTATGCATATCCATAAGAAAGGCTAGCATTCATAAATAATATAAGGAGTAATAATAAAATTGAGGCTATTAAACAAAAGATTTATCCTCTCAAATTAGCAGAGATGCATGGAACTCTGAGATGTACTTGTTTATATTTACATTTCTCTTTTTCTTTAATGACAAAATGTTTAAAAGTATATCAGAGGGTAATACTGAAAATCAATATTTACAATGCACATTTGTTTGTCATATATTTTGGAGTTATAAACATTAAATATTGAAATACCATATTTCCACCTAACATTTATTTTACATATGATTTTTTCTGTTAAAACTGTAAAAATTTATCATTTTGAAGAGCATCAATATTGTTCCTCACCATCAATTATAAAAAGTTAATAATAGTAATTCCTCCTAAACACATACATACCTGCTATTGACTATCAAAAGAAAGGTGCAATTGGTTTTATTTTTAAAATAATAAAATCAGTAAGTCTGTCTAGGGCTGACAGATTTCACTTTGAAGATTGATGTTTCTTGATAATGGCTTTGTGGTTGATTAACAGGGTAGGAGTTCCATTTAAAAGTTATTAGTATACTGTCCTGCTGTTGCATGTTGATTATATAGTAGAAACCTCATGTACAACTGTCTGGAATAAGATAGTTTCTTTTTTATATCCCACACCATTGAGTTCTCAGGTTGGCCAGAGATAAAATATGTTTATTATTTTATAATAAATATGATACCAGTTTTTGCTCTTTTTCCCCATAGCCAGTCTACAAAAGGAGGCTCCTGTGACAGATCTGTTCATACAAATATTATTCTTAATATCCCTGCACTCAAATAGCCTTTTATGTACATATAATAGCACTCACCATTTTATGTCTTGCACTAGGTATATTTGTGCGTTCATCTGCCTTTTAAAGTTTATTTTGAGAACTTGGGCATAAAGGATAAATGTTTTCATCTTTTCATATGCTATAGCATCTAACAATATTTTGAAAACAAAATTATGATCAAGACATATTTATTGTAGTAAAAGATTTATAAGTCTTAAAATACTCAGTTTTTATACAAATATCATCTGTGAATTTAATAGTTTATTTTATGTTAAAGTTCTTTTTACTATCAATAGTAATAGTACAGTACATTGCTTTTCATATATAAAATAGGTATAATTATTACAAAACTATATAATCATTATAATAAGCATAGCCAAATATTATATATATAATTGTATATTAAATATGTATCTGTGTATATTGAAATAATATATAAATTTTCATATTTTAGTAATATGAGCAATTTGGCAAGCTACTTCTAAGTCTTAGCTATTTCATATTTTTTTATTAAAACGATCATTCACGTTTCATAGGTCAAAGCTTCTATTGAAGGAGACATACATTTAGCTTACAGCAAAATTCTGAAGCTCTCCTGGTGAGAAGTACTTAGAAAGAAACTGCGAAATGAAAAGAAAATAGCACTCATTTTCCTTACCCCATAACATGAGAGTTCAAAAGGAAAGAAGCACTTCTTACCACTGAAAACAACCCTGAAATTCATTGGGGAGTTTAAGGGGCAAGTGAAGAGAAGCTTACAACTATTGGTGGTTCAATCAAAGGTGACCTAAATCAGTAGTGACTAAATGTCATTAAGATTGTATCAGCAAAATTAACTGTTAGGATAACCATCTTTCATTTTTACGTGGAGAATGATTTCTGCTTAAAAAATAATAAAATATATTAACTGCTAGGATGACCATCTTTCATTTTTATGTGGAGAATGATTTCTGCTTAAAAAATAATAAAATATATTAAAGTCCTCATCATGGTAATTGTTATCGAAAAATAAAGACAAATGGTTTTTTTTGGTTTGTTTTTCCTGCTAAGATAATGGCAACAATTAAAAGGTCATCAGGTCAAATGACAACCTGACATCAGCATTTTCAGCTAAGAAAATTAGAAACTGAGGCAAATTAGGAGGTAAGACTTCCTGAAACTCATGGTCAAAAATGGAGAACATTTTTTTCATGTGTTCCTTCACCATTTGTATTTCTTCTTTGGACAGTTCTCTTTTTAAGTCTTTTGCCCATTTTTAATGGGATACTTTGTCTTTTTATTGTTGAGTTGTATTATCTCCCTTTATATCATGAATATTAAACCCTTATCAGACATGTGATTGCCAAATATTTTCTCCCATTGAGTCAGTTGCCTTTTCACCCTTTTGACAAAATCCTTTGAGGTGCAAAAATGTTTAATTTTGAGGAGGTCCCATTAATCTATTTTTGTTGTTGTTGCTCTTGTTTTGGGTGTAAGGTTTAAGAAATTACTGCCTACCACAAGATCTTGGAGATGTTTTGCTACATTTTCTTCTTGGAGTTTTATGGTTGTTGTTTTTATAGTTAAGTCCTTGATCCATTTTGAGTTAATTTTTGTGTCAGCTGTGAGTATAGGGTTCCTCTTTCTCTCTTTTGGATATGGCTATCCAGTTCTCCCAGCACCATTTGTTGAATAGATTGTTGTGGCTCAGCAGGGTGGACTTAACAGCCTTATTAAAAATCTCTTGACTGTAGATGTGAGGGTCACTTTCTGAGTTCTCCATTCGGTTCCATTGGTCAATCTGTCTGTCCTTATGCCAGTACCAGACTGTTTTTACCACTGTAGCTAACTAAGTAATACGTTTTAAAGTTAGAAAGTGGGAGTCCTCCAACTTCATATTTCTTTTTTAAGACATTTTTTGCCGTTCAAGGCCCCTTACCCTTCCAAATAAATTTGATTATTGGCTTTTCGATTTCTGCTAAAAAGGCTGCTGGGATTTTTATTGGGATTGCATTGAATCTGTAAATCAGTTTGGGTAGAATTGACATCTTAAATATATTTAGTCTTCCAATCCATGAGCACAGAATGTCTTTCCACTTATTTAAGTCTTCTTTGGTTCCTTTTAGCAGTGTTTTGTAGTTTTCTGAGTACAGGTCCTTTATGGCCTTGGATAAGTTTATCCCTAAATATTTGATTGTTTTAGTCACTACTATAAATGGAATTTTTTTTCTGAGTTCCTCCTCACATTGCACATCAGTAGTGTATAGAAATGCTATTGATTTTTGCATGTCAATGTAGTATTCTGCCACTTTGCTGAACTCATCTATTAATTCTAGTAGTTTTGTTATGGATTTTTCTGGATTTTCTACATATAGGATCATGTAATCAGCGAATAGTGAAAGTTTTATTTCTTCCTTTCCTTTTTGGGTGCTTTTTATTTCTTTGTCTAGCCTAATTGCTCTAGCTAGAACTTCTAACACAATATTGAATAATAATAGTGGCAGTGGGCATCCTTGTCTTGTTCCTGATCCCAGCAGGAAAGCTTTCAGGCTTTCACCATTAAGTACAATGCTAGCTGTAGGTTTTTCATATATGTTCTTTACCATATTGAGAAAGCTTCCTTCTATTCCTATCTTTTGGAGTGTGTTTATTAAGAAAAGGTGATATATTTTGTCAAATACCTTTTCTGCATCAATCGAGAGGATCATGTGATTTTTCTTCTTCAATTGACTTCCTAAGGAAGTTGAATATAGACTTGCCGTGGGACCCGGCAATACCATTGAAAGGTACATCCCCAGAAGTGAGAGCAGTGACATGAATAGGTATCTTCACACCGATGTTCAGAGCAGAGTTACTCACAATTGCCAAAAGTTGGAAACAACCCAGGTATCCATCAACTGATGAATGGATAAACAAATTGTGAAGTATACACACAATGGAATATTATGCAGTAGTAAAAAAGCAATGAAATAGTGAAACATATGACAACATGGATGAACCTGGAGGACATTATGTTGAGTGAAGCAAGCCAGACACAAAAGGACAAATACTGTATTATTGCCCTATTATGAACTAAATATATTATGTGATATATGAATATGGATAGAATTGCATATATAAGACCGTTTCTCTTCAAAGCTGAACAAATGTAAGCTAATAGTACAAAATGTTAATATCAGGCCAAAAAAAATTATACGAAGTGAAGGAGACCAGACACAGAGTATTATATAGTATGATGATTCCATTTATATTAAAAGTACATATAGATCAATTTGTAAAGATGAAAGGAGATTAGTGTTTATGTAGGTCTGAGGAAGGAATGCTAAGGGGTGTAGAGTCTTTCTTTTTAGAATAATGAAATTGTTCTAAAATTTTTGAGATGATGAATGTACAACATTATGATTATGCTAAAAGTCATTGATTATACACTTTGGATAGAAAAGCCAGAAACAGCAGCTATGTACAGTGATGGGAGCATAGAGAGATTGAGAGGTGAGGAATTTTTTTTTTGTATGTTGGTTTGTTTTTTGTTTATTATTATTATTGAAATAATGAAAATGCTCTAATAATTGGAGTGATGAACACACAACTATATGATTATAACAAATACCATTGATTATACACTTTGGATGAATTGTATGCTTTATTAGTATGTATCAATAAAATTGATTTGTTTTTTAAAAAAGAGAACAAATAACCATTGAGACTATAGATTCTATTTGCTTCAATTACTGAAACTGAAAAAAACTATTCACTCATATTTCATAATAAGTTGTCATCCCATCAAAATAATAATCATGAGCAGAAGTACTATCTTAAATTTGTAGCCAAACATACTAGTTAAAACATTTAAAATTTCTGTTTTTGCACTTCAAAAATAGTCACATAAATGTAATTCCATATGGTCCACCCTAAATATGTGTGACTGTACTGAATTTCAGTGACAGCCAATGAAGCTATGTAAAGAAAAAATCCCATTATTAAGCATATTGATTATGAAAAGATTATAGACAAAATAAACACACATAAATGCACAAATGTAGAAATACTGTAAATATGAGACAGATCTCTTCAATGTTATAAATGGATTATACTTTAGAGCTGAATAAAATAATCATAGCTCTTTCCAGTAAAAATAGAGAGGGTGGCTGCTACCCTTGGTCAAATTAGTCATTCCTTGTGTAATTCAATATGGTGATTTCTGAAACACATTCTTTGTTCATCCTTAAAGTATGAGAATCCACATCATTTCATCATTTACACACAGGAAATCATGTGTCAGTTTTTCAGCACCTTACTCCAAATGTCAATTAAATGTCAGCAACAGCAAATCTCCCCTTTGAAAGACTTCGCCACTTCACTACTAGAGCATTACCCAGGAAAACCGGTGTTCTTGTTTTTTTTTTCTTTTCCTTCTTTAAATGATCATTAATGCAGGAAATAAAGAAAAGCAAGAAAGGACAGGTATAAAAAATAAGTAGTTGGTTCTCTGAATATTTAAGGACGCTTGAAAAGTATTTGCATAATTTATTCAATAAGTGATTACTGAGTGCTGCAGATACAAGACAGGAAAGGCAGATTGAGTCTCCATGGATCTCACATGGTTAAAACAAGAGCTAAAATTTTCCACTCTTCACATTTATCAAAATATTGCTAGCCCCATTTTTAGGGAGAAAATTTTAAAGTCCACATAAAATAGAAGTCAATAATTTCTTTTACTTATAGACAATTCCCTTAAATAAATTAATTCACAAATGAAAATCAAGAGATATACTTTCATAAGACAACATTGTTGAGGTTTAAAGTAGGCATTTATGTGTGGTTTGGAATTTATCACTATGGAAGAAAAACATTCTATGGATAGTTTATAAGCTTGCATTTTGAAGTTAGTATTTTCAATGGGATCTATTATATTTCTACAGCAAGTGTAGACTTTTGCCTACCATACTTAGATGCTTCTGCCATTAAATGCAACCTCAGTCCAGGAACTGAATGATTCAAAGAAGCTCATTTTACCTCTGTGTATATACTCTGAGTCTGGTAATTAATTGGTTTCATATGGTAAACAGTATACATGATAACTTTATGCAATCTGGAAAATCCCTAGAGGTATTCACCTTTGAATTGCTGTTTTCATCAGATCTGAAAATCAAGATAATTTCAGTGGAGAAATATAACCATTTATGCTCATCCTTTCCCTAAAGGATGGGGCAGACCTCTAAATTTCACAGTGTTAATACCAAGTGGGTATTTGATAAAATAAGCAAAGGGGTGTGGAAAATTAGTTTAACATTGAAATCTACGTGCAATAGATTTACATGATACCGATGGACAGTAAATTTATGCAGTGGAAAACTTTCTGAAAATCCACTGTAAGCCTAGAACAATGCTGTTAACTTTTCAATCATTGCCAGAACTTTGGGCAAGAGAGATGAACCCTTAGTATGCATTTGTGCATATTATCGTAATAAATACCACCATCATCAGCTACAATGTTAGGTGCCAATCACTGTGTATTAGAACCTTAGATATATTAACTCAGATTTTACAAATGAAGAATTCAATTTTTTATACAATAAGATATGGCTGTATGGAGACATTTTAAATAACTTGCCCAAGTTCATGCAACCTGTAATGACAGTTGGTATTTGAACCCATGTTGTCTGGCTCAAGTTCATGCTTTTAACAACTGCCTCTCATGTTGCAAACATCATCACACTATGATTTCAAACATAACTTTTGGAATAACATATTTTCTATAGAGTCTCACACATGTTAAAAAGGATTATAAAGAGACTTGGAAAACTAATTTATCACATAGATGGATTACATTGCAGATGCCCTTTTAGATTCAGAGACAGTGGTGCTCTTAAGCGTGAAGATTTGGTGAATTGAAATTTGATTGACTGAGTGCAGTCACACCAGTGAAAGCAGAATGTTATAGACTGTTACAACGATTTCCCCCAATGAAGCACCTGATAGTGTGCATTTGTGAGGCCCCTCCCACATTGACTCTTGGCTTGACAAAGTGACTTTCTCTGGACAATTTTGCAACAGCAAGTATTACAAAACTGGAATCTTCATAAACACTTAAACTGGGCTTGTTTTCTTAGATTATAGTCATAAGTTACAAACTTATAGTCATAAGTATAAACTTATAAGTTTTGGGTGTGTTTGTTTTTTTTTAACATAGCAACAAAAAAATTGAAACACAAAGAGTTTGTTAACCAAGTTTTTATGGAATCTTATTTCAGTGGGAGATAACAGTTTTATATGACTATACTGGGATCTGATATGACTGAGTGATAGATTAGGTAGGTAGGTAGATAGGTAGGTAGATAGATAGATAGATAGGTAGATAGATAGATAGATAGGTAGATAGATAGATAGATAGATAGATAGATAGATAGATAGATAGATAGATAGATAGATAGATGAGAGAGAGTGGGGACTAGTATATAAATGGTCCAGATCCTTTTTAATTCTGTCCTATTTTGATGATAGAAATATATTCGTTACCTTTTTCCCTTTCAAACTTTTTGATGCTACATTCAAGTAAACCATGGTTTACTTCCAAATATCATCCATATAATTGGAATAATCAGACATATTAAGTCTACTTTTACCCCAATAAACCCCCATTACTAGCAGCAGACTCATTAACATAATAGAAGTTTTTATGAAAGCCAGTAAAATCCACATTGGCCATGGATTCTAAAACAAACACAACTAATTATGAGAGAGAAATTTGGGTGGCTTGTGTCTCTCTTTCCTCTTCTTCCTCTCTCTATATCCTCTCTAGATCTAAAACTATTAAATATATAAGGAATTTTGTCTCGATCTTACATAATCTGATATTTATATTTGAAGTATTAAATAGTGATTTAAAGCTTCATTCTTATTCATTTTACTTTTTCTCCTCCTTTACATATACACCTTAAACAATATAAACTTGCATACCTCGTATTATAGATCCATTAGGTGAAAGAGAGTGAACAGAAACATTTAAATTTAATTTATATCAATCTATTTAGTTTTACTCTAATATCAGTATGCCTTATGATAGCACTATTCCTACCCTAAAAATGTTTGGTGAATTAATGAAAACTTAGGTAAGCAATTGCTAATTTTGAGAATTTACATATCTAATTTCACTGTTAAATTCTGTGCTCCTTGAGAATAAAACATGTTTATTCCTGTATTGTCACAAAGTACTAGGACAGTTAAAACATGGGGGATGATTAACAACTACATAATAAATGAGAGAAATAATGGTAAATACATACACATTCTGGAATGGCATCTGCACCAATAAGTAATAATTCTAATCTGAGATAGGAGGATTCAGAATACTTTGTATTACAGGTTCCATTATCAAGTCTAGGGTAAAGTCTAGGGTAAAGTATAGGTTGAGAGTGGTATACCCTCTCAACCTAGTAGAATACCATTTGATTTTCATTAAATTGATCTAAACTATTTCATTCAGTCATAGGGATTAAACACTAACCTTGAGAATTCTAGCCCTGATTTTATCACTGAAAACCTGGATATAAAATAAGATTATGTTGTCACAATATATACAGATATCACAATACATGCCAAATGTGCAGATAAAATCAACTGAGGGTTTACTTCACTTAACGTCTTCTAATTTTTGATGTGGATGCCAACAGGAACAGTGTAATAATCAAGAATAAGTTGCATTTCTAAAATATGTATTTTTTGCTTATACTCTACCAAACTAATATTTTACTATAATATGTATGGACTACAATTAAACAAAATAAAATAAAAACATTAATCATTATATTATGTTAATATTATCCCTAAACTATTTAAACACAGTGTTTAACCCTGATCCCAATTTTGAATGCTACCATTTCTCCACACTGGGTTCTTAAATATATTCTTTCTCCGTTAGTCTTAGTAAATTTTTATTTCCTTCTTCTTTACTCTCAGTTTTTAAGAGAAATATTTAGAGAAACAAAAATACCAAAAAAAGTGAGTCCACCCTATTTTAAGCAAATTAGAAGAAAATTTTGCTTTCCTCCTTCTTGGAACTCATTCCCCAATGTTTCCACTACCTACTGGGTGGGACTCCTCCTGACTCGAGGACTCCTCCTTATTCCCCTTTGCTTGCAACTTTTCCTGACTTTTTTTCACGTGCCAAAAGCCAAAGCCTAGTCCTTGGATCTTAGAATTACCTATTTTTTTCATAACTTCTGGTGAAAATTTTATGAGAAATCATTGTTCTTCAAAAGCAATAGTTAAAACTCAACTGTAAAATCTTGTAAGTCTGGACTTTCAGGGAAAGGTGAAGTCTTTTATATCATTTAAATTTCTTTAAAATGAACTGGTCTGGTCAGGTTCTCTAATCTTGTGTGACTTTGTACATTTTTATATTCTTACAGAAATTTCATGATTTTTTCTAGACTTTTATGTTCATAACATTTTCCTTAGGGTCCAAATATCTTCTTTGATTGCAGTTAATTTCCATTTCTTGTTTTGAATTTTAAAAATTCTCATGTCTTCTTCTTAATTGGTTTCCTCAGAAGTGTATCTTGTTATTATTTTCTAAGTGCCAAAATTTGGTTTTGCTAGTCCCTTTCATTATTTATTTATTTACTTACTTACTTATTTGCTTATTATTTCACAGATTTCTTAGTTTTATGATTCCCCCCCTCCTCCTCTTCTTCCTTCTTCTCCCCACCTCCCACCCCACCTTTGGGTATGTTTTACTACTCTTTTTCCGTCTCTTTGATTATTTGGTTTATCTTGATTGATTTTAACTTTATGTATTTTCTGAAAAAAATATTTGAAACTAAAAATGATCCTCCAAGAATTTCTCTGTTCACAAATTTTGATAAGTGATGCTGTTTATCATCATTCTGTTTTAAATATTTCTGTTTTCTTATAATTTGTAACCTAGGAGTGATTTAACCATACATTATTTAATTTTTCCAAACATGTTTTAAATTACCTATCTAGGGGTGTGTGTATGTGCTTGCTACTGTCTGTTTAGGTTAGGATTCAAGAAAGAAGCAGAACCAGTAGAATGTGTGAGTGTGTATCTATCTATCTATCTATCTATCTATACATCATCTAACTATATTATCATCTATCTATCATCTATATGCTGAGTTTTCTAAATCCAATCTGATTATCTTTGTTTTTTAATTATCAGTTTGAGATTATATTTATTATAATTAATGTAGATTTTTTTCTTTTTTCATATGTTCAATTTACTCTTTTGTTCTTTTCTTCTCTTTTTCTCCTTTCCATTTTTTAAATTGAGTTTCTTCTGCTGCTTATATTTTTATCTGTGTCATAATTATTTTCACCTTAATACCTGAGCAGATGTTTATATATCCCTAATTATTTCTCTATAAAGACAAGTTAGCATGTTTTCTTTACCCTTTTGGCCTCCACCTACTCCCTCCTAATCATACTGATATTATGTATTTTTATTTTATATTGTTATGGATACACTTTATTTTTTTTGTCCCTTTGGTCTACTTTTTTTTTCACTTTTTACTCATCAATAACTTTTGCCAAGATTTTTAGTTACCCTTATATTCCCTGTTTCTTAGGCCATATCCTAATTTTTGGTTTCTTCTTATTTAATACGTAGGAGGTCCCGGGTTTGGTTCCCGGGACCTCTTTTAAAAAAACAAAAACAAACAACAAGAAAAACAAACGAAAAACCAACTCAGTAGAACCGAAGTGGCCCTGTGGTTGAGCGCCAATTTCCACATAAGCGGTCCTAGATTCAACCCCTGGCCCCCCATTACCTCAAAAAAAAATAAAAGAGTTAGTTCATTTATCTCTTATTTGACACTCTTTATGCCTGCTAATTCTGGATTCTTTTTTGTTTTAAATCCTGGGAAATGTATCTCTATTTTTTCTTCATATACTTAATACTTTCTATTTCTAATTCATGCGTTCATTTCCCTTATCTTTTCACTGCTGTATTGGTGCATTTTCCATCTTAAGCCACAGTCATCTATTTCTAAACATCCATTTCATAATAGCCTGAAGTTGTTATATCTTTAAATTTATATGTCTCTTGTTTCTAAAGCTTATGCAGGGTTGATTTTTGGAGGGAGTCAATAACTCCTGATAATCCTTCATCCTGGCATAGTTATGATTTTTAAGGCATTTTTAGATAAATAAAATATTTATCAGACCATATTCACTCTCTTCAAAGAACACTAAAATGTAAAACCTCTGGATACACACTCAATTTTTATAGTTTTATTTGATACTACTATCTCCCCTTGTATAAACAGAATTTGTGCTTTTTAAAATATTGCCATTAACAATTAATATAACTGTCCTTAATTTGAATAATTTATTGTAAACATTTTTATTTTAAACAAAAGTGGGTCAAATGTGTTGGAAATGTTCCTCTACCTATATCCTATATACCTATATCCTATACCTATATACCTATATCCATTCGAGAAAATAACAGTAAGTGGCTTTTATTTTATATTCTACCATAGTTCTCTTAATCTGATTTCTAATTTTCCTAATTATTTTTCAGAAATAAGCTTTGTTATCTTAGTCATCTTGTTTTCATTAAGGAAAGTTAATGTTTCTTTATGATCTCTGTCTATACACAGTCATTAGTCATTTTGGCTATTTATGGGTGATTGATAAAATGGATATTTTATTCCTCTTTAAAATATATAATTGGGAATTAATTTCATTAAACACCCACCAATTATTTACATAATAATTTCAATATGAAATCAACGCAATCACATTTGTGAAACCTAAGGGCACAGATAAGAAGGCATATAATCTGAGAGATTTTGCTTAATTCTAACAAAGAATTTTGAAATATTTATAGAATAATTCTTTCACTTCTTACCAGAGCCCTATGTTCAATAAACAGCTATAGATATTGCTTGCTTTAAAATATGTTTCTGAAAAATTATCTTACTTCTCAGAGTTTCAAAAATTGAATAAAAAATAAACAAATATGCAGAAAGGAACTATATAGAGTTTCCATTAATTTTATTTTTTAAAATGCAAAATTATCATTTATTAATTTTTAGACTATTTTAATTTCTTTATATAGTAATAGCATGTAAGTAAGATATCCAGCAAAGTTCTAGATGGATAATAGACACTCAATAAATATTATTACATCATTCTCTTGTTTTGTCCCTCATTGAGACATATAAATACACAGAACTGAAATACTGGCTTAAAAAAATTAAATGGACAAGAGTAATAGGGGAAAAAACATAGTTTTTGGAACTTGTCAACATCTAAGTTAAAACAAATTTTAAAATGTGGATTTTTGAGTGTCCATATTCTTTTTGTTTCTCTTTTCATTTATTCATTCAATCATTCATTTGCTCATCCATTTGTTCATTTGTTCATTGGCTTCTCTGTGCTAGGCAGTAGGGAAGTAGTTGTTGGTAGATAATATGATCCTTATGATGAAGGACCATGCAACATTAAGGACAAGAAAAATGGGCAAACAGGCATTTATGTAAGTTATAAATCTTATAATACTGTTTGTCAAGAAATGTTTTCCTGAGAGGAAGTTTTAAGCTAAGTCTTGTGGATCAAAGTGGATACTCAAGTAAAGAGTTAGGGCAAGAAAAACAACTTCCTGATAAAATTTTGTCATAAAATTTTAATTTTTTTCAAAATATTGATATGCATTTATAAAGTCTTGACAATCACAGGCAAGGAAGAATAATCTCCTTTCATTGTTCAGCAAATAGTCACCCCTCATGGAGAACAAATAATTATTGATTCCTATGTCTGAAGAAACAGACATTGTCAGGGCATAAACATAATTTGTCTTGAAAGGTGTTTGTTTTCCCAGCGAGCAACCAAGTGACAGCTGCTATTTGTTTTTTGTGTGTTTTTTTTTAATGTATTTTATTTATTTATTTCTCCCTGTCCCCCCACTGTTGTTTTCACTCACTGTCTGTTCTCTGTGTCTGTTTTTTGTTTGCTTGTCTTCTTTTTAAGAGGCACCAGGGACTGAACCTAGGACCTCCCATGTAGGACAGAGGCACACAATCACTTGAGCCACCTCCACTCCCTGCTTTTTGGGTCTCTCATTGTGTTTCCTCTGTTGTTGTCAGTGTGAGGCGCAAAGGAAGAGTCAGACAAGTTGATGCATACGAAGCAGAGGGCTGCAGCTCACTCAGGCAAAACAGCCCTGAGGTTACTGTGACCCACTCTTTTATTCAGGTTATAACAGTGCATAAATTCCCACCCCCCCCACCCCC